>JAPMOR010067930.1:737-30236 GCA_026543865.1 Argiope aurantia | reverse complement strand
ATATATATATTCAAAAATATAAAAACTCAGATAAATACAAAGGACATTTATTCGTTATTTATCTAGATTAAACTTATATGCATTGATAAATTTTCAAGCCTTCTATGAATGTGCATCTGCAGCGATTCCTGGAACTCCTTTCGAGTGAAATAGTGAAGATGTATTAGACAGGGGCGTTAGAATATGAATATATAATCAACCAAAGACTGGTCGCAACATCTATCTGACAACGTATTTAAGCGCCGGCAATAATACTGTAATAGATATGTGACTATCTTCAAATGTTAATGATTCTAAAAGTCTTATTCAGTTCACTTTATTAATTACAAACTTTTAAAATAATCGTTTGTGCGTCAATTAATAAAGTAATTCTATTTTGCAGTAAGCTATCCATTTAAAACTACAAAAAATATCCATATAAATATAAACCTCCAGATGTCCTAGACTTGCACAAATATTTCATAAATGTAAGAGCACAAATCGTAATTAAATGGTTATAGTCACATCTTTCAAAATAATATGATCTTTTAATAATTATAATAATATTATTTCTATAATAATATTATTAATTATAATAATATTAAGTATAATAATATTATAATACTATCTCTGTAAGTTAAAATTATCTTAGTTATAATATTATCTCAAGAAAGGCAAGCATTTAATGAGTTCACACTGTACAGTTAAAAAATGTTATTATTGTATCTAAGTCAAGCTTTCCCATTTTAAATTCATTTTTTAATAATAATAAACACTCTCTAAGAATATAGAATCAATAAGTAATAACTCTACTAAAACTTTATTATGGCTCGACTTAAAACTGTGATATTGAATTTTCGTAACATTTCTTAAGCCACAACATGCAACAAAATCGCCAAATTTAATTCTCGTTAATTGTCAAATTTGTGCTAGTCATCTCTTCGGTGTTAAGTCTTGTTCATTTATATTTCTACAATGAAATCGAATAAAGCTTGTGCAAAAGCATTAATACATGATATTCAGCTTGATTAAAAAAGCATCAATACATGATATTAATCACTTACATTACACAAATAGTTTTAAAAGCTGGTCTCATGAATTATTTTTTAATCATTGAATTTTGGTAATGTTCCAAAAATATATTGCTTGAAAGTTATGACACTTATTTACAAAATTTAATAACATTAACATTTGATGGCATTAACATTGAATAAATTTACAGTAAACAATTTTTGATTATTTATTATTGCGGTCAGATTTGCACTTTGCACTTTGATATGTGAATGACGTCATTAAATTTACACTTTGATATGTTGCAAGAAAATATTTCCGGTAGTCCTTTTAAAATTTGAATTATCTGAGTGTCTACATTGAAGAAAATAAAATTCATTCTTCATTTACAATTTGTGTAATTAAAGCTATCCCTTTGAAACTTATTATATAACGACAATCACTTCTTTTATGCTAAGTTTTGAAATAAAGAAATTTACAGTTTAAAATACTATATATCCATATCTACTATATCTAATTCACGACAAAATACAGTCCTTAACACTCTTCCTAAACTTTTCTCAACATTCCTAAAAGCAATTCAACAGAACAACAGACGAGATATTTGAAGATTTTAATAATTATGAACATGAAAATAATGATGTGTCTGAATTTTTCTCACAGATTCATATAAATTTGAGCTTCTCTTACTCAAAAATATATGATAAAGGAAAATTTTGGTATCTCTTACCTCTTCTTGTTCATATTTTTTCCTTTTCCTTGTAGTTACGAAACTTTATTGCATGCCCGATAAGCGAAATCAAAGTTTGATTTCTACACAAAAAGCGCTAGAATGATTTTACTCTAACTGAACAATCTACACATCTAAAAACATTTCGGCGTGTAATCAATCAATGTGACAAAAATCTCACATTGATTGTGGATATGCATTTTACCCCAAGTATCATTTTATTTTAATATTCCAGTCTTATCCGAGTAGAAAAAACAAGATTGCGAAAAGAAACTGGATCAGATAGATCTCTAATAAGAGGGAAAATAAAAGTTTGTAGCATTGTATGTGTTACATGAAACTCTAATTACTCAAGAAAATCTTTTCATTCATTTTCTATAAATAGAACTACGTGCCTCGGATTAAACAAATATATCTCAAAAATAGTCTTATGTTTTTCGAAAAGCGAAAGAATAGCGAAAAGAATAGCAGCATGAATTGAAATAATATCTAACAGCGTTTAACGAAAAAAGGAAAATATTTTCAATGAATGGGAATACAACCTCGGAGATTATTATCAATAATTTTAAAAGAAAGCATTTTATCAGTTAATCTTTTGAAATCTAATGAAGAATAAACCTTTAAGGAACATAATAGTAAACAAATAAGTGCATAAGCAGATTTCAAGAAGAGGAAACGAAAATTTTAGGAAGCCAATAACATCCTAACTTTCAAAATATTTTGGATAACTTGATCTAGAAATTCAAGAATTCTGTATGTTTTATTATGGAGATTCTTAAGCTATTCCATTTATAACTTTTTTTCAAGAAGCAAAAAATTTTCGCAACCCAGAGTTGTAACTGAATAGCAAAATTAAGCATTAACTGATAATAAATGAAAAAAATAGCAAAAGTATTATTTAGACAATTTGGCTACAACATTTTCCGTCGAGGAAAATTTCTTATCAATTTATGTTAATAAATGTCAAAGAATCTTAAATATGACTATAAAAAAATCTGCTGCTCAATATCGTTCTAGACGACTTCAAAGGAAATCGCGACTAAATTTTCAAGATACCCTACTCAACTGGCTTCAAAGATTACTTTATCCATTCTATTTTGATTTTTCCAGGGATGGAGAAGTAGAAAAAGTATAGCTTTGTCGGGAATAGAAAAAAAGAGAGTGATATCTCTACGACAGAAGAAAGGTAGGGCGAGATGAATGTCAGCATGGTGAAAAACTGCAGTTGGATGTTGTACATAGATGACATGGGGAAAAAAATTTGCAAAAAATACTGAGATAGAAGCTTTGCGGGGAAAAGACACAATGGGAAACTAAGATTTTTGATTAAAATTTCTAAAATATTAGATTTTAGCTCTTAAATGAAAAACTTTTCTCCAGCATTCTAAATTTAAATATATTCGCGGATGACTTTACATTTTTTTTTAATACATGATATCGTGTTTTAAAATATTTCATCTATTTAAGCAAATAGAGGTAAAATAAATGTGGTGGAGTTTAAATAATTCTAGGCCCATGGAATCACAATAAAAATTTGATTTATCTAGAAATTCGCATTGACAAAGTCTATATCTAAAAATAGAGCAATAGAAAGGGCATTTTTTTAAATCTACAAATGGTAGTAGAGATTCATTTTAATATTTAACAAATTTAATTAATGCAAGTATTTAACCAGTAATCGATTTTATGAATTAAAAAAGCAAGTAAAATAATAATTTAATTACTTAATACTGAATAAAGTAATTATAAATAATATTGAAAAGTTGTTCATAGTTTTAATAAATATCTAATTCTAATAAACAAAAAGTATAAAACGCCTAGAATCGAGCAATTATGCAATAATATTTCAAAATAAGCAGCACTTCATGTTTAACGTGTTAAAGGTTTCCAAAAAGTAGAGATTTTTTTTTATTAATTTTTTATTGGATTCATTGTACAACTAAATTTTTTAGTTAAGTAATGGTCTTAAGAAACTATTTGCTTACCATCACTGAGAACGCATGTGTTTAACTAATAGAAACGATTCAAAAATATAAGACTCCTTGCAATTCTCAATTTTGACTTCAGAAAAAAAATAAATTATAAGTGAAATAATTGTTAACTTTATAATAATAGAAAAGAAAGAAATCTGAAAAAAATTACGAAATGTCAAGGATTTCCAAGTGAAAATGCTGGAATCAGTCAACTTCTGCATACGAAAAGCAACCGGAAATGCATTATATATATAAAATATTCTAATAATGTTTTTATGGAGTATGGGATCTTCAAGCTGATTTTTAGAGACAACTGACAAAGCTGGGGCATTCGAAATAAATTAATAATTTGCACGCGAGCAAACGGTTTAAGAATGCTAATAAAGAAATCCATTATAAATGGATTATTTCTCGAGATTTTTAGGATTAAATTCGTTCACTCGTCCGACAAATTTTTGCCTACAAAAAAAATTAGCGGATTCAGACTCCAGTTCTCTTATTTTAAAAGCCAAAATTAAAACCATATTTACATCTGATAGGCAAAAGATGATAAATGAATAAATAAGATTAAAAAAACTTCAGAACAAAATATTTCAAACATTTATCAAATGGCTGTATAAAAATAATTGTGCAGTTCTTAAAATTCTCAAAGTAAAGGGTATGTAAAATCTAAGAAATATTTTACTGAAGTAGCTACATCTCTCCACAAATGTGTCCTTTATGTGCAAAAAAAATTTTTATGATCATCAAAACTCATCATGGAAAAATTCAGTTTCTCTTGCAATTTTGGAAAAAAGCAGTTTCAAGTGCTCTTCAAGGTGATACTTTGATTTCATAACATTTTCTGTGATAACACGAAAAATGTTTTTTGAAAAATTCTAATTATATCTTTACTAATCATATTTACAATTAAATGATAGTATAAAGATTTCAGAAATTCAAAAAAAGAAACATGCTTTACTTAAAAAGTTTACGAAATGTTTATTATTGGACATATTTGAATGAACTTATATGTTTGAGGTCCTTTAATTGATTTTGTTTAATTGATATGTTTGAACTCCTTTCATTAAGATTTGATTTTGTTTCATGCTTTTTAAGATGGAATTTTGTAATCGCTTTTTCCACTAATTTTGACCCCCCGGGGGGCACCTTGAAATGAGAATGAGATGCTTCCGGTATGGTGGTTGGATCTCGCCACCCTGGAGGGAACACTAATAGGTGGGGGATCTGACTCCTCCCATCGATGACGGGACGTACTTCCTTCGGGGAGGGTTGTACCGTGGCCGGTGGCGGACTCAACCACAATTCCCGCCAATGTTGCTGTTGTGGCGGTCCGGTCATTCAGTTTTATGGTTTAAATCCGTGTGTCTTCGTGGCGGGTCCGAGAATTAGATGGTTGACTTTTCAATAATTTCGTGATATGATATGAAATTCTGAAAATTTTTGTGTTCTTAATAGCAAAATCTTATTTTAATTTTTTAAGAAGTTAATGATTATTTAATTATTTACATCTAATTCAGCTTTTATTCTATATAAATAGAACCACCAGGTAGAATATTCGAAAAAAAATTGATTTTGAAATTAGGTCATCTTTATAATAAGGAATTTAATTTAAAGATTAAAAATCAAAAAATAATAAAATGAAAGCATTTTTAAAACTAACCTTTTAATAGCGCACTATAAGATACAAAAATAAATTATAAAAAAATTTGGAGGTCAAACCAAACGATGAAATAAATAGTTTAGCGTTGGAAGTAATACAATAAAGAAAATTAAGCTACAGTATCTAGCATTATCAATTCTTTCACATTTTTCAAAAAAATTAATACATTGTGAATGTTATTAGAATTTCAATTTTTCTCAATGTTTTTGTATTGTATCAATCAGCTCTTTGCCTTCTTATGTTTATGTTTTAAGACACACAGCCCTCCCAGAATTTTGGGGGGAAATGCTGCTTTTTAACACACTGATAAAAAAAAATTCATTTTTAAAGAAATTATATAAATGAAGCGAGAATTGAGAAAGAGTCCTAGAAAACTAATATAGAATAGTTAAGCATAATAGTATATGATTTATGTTTCTGAGGATTTTTCAATTGTAATATAATTCCTTGAAATGTGAAAATAATAAGCAATTACGATTAGAAAGGCATTTTTACGATGACAATTTAATTGCTGATTTTTTTTTTTTTTTTTTTTTTTTTTTTTGCAATAATGAAGTATCGTATATGGGACATAATGCTTATTTCAATGGTGTTGCACTAAATTGAATAATCAGCAAGGAGTTTCTATTAAATCTTGCCACCTAGAGAAAACAACTGTTATTTTCTACCACGTTGATCTAAATTCTTTGTGCCCAGTTTTAAAACGCTGAGGAAAAAACTTTCTATCGTGATTTCAAGATATCTTTACTAAATCATAATAAACACAATAAAATTATAAGCAAGGCAAGAATTTTCATTTTAACGTTTAATCACGTCTCTCAGTATCAACAAAGTTCTATTTGGGGACAACATGGCATGGAGCCCGTTACACCACAGCATGTCCCCTCGCTTCAAATCACTATTTAATTTCCCACTAGTTTTGGATGGACGTGTGGAAGGAAGAGTAACTACCCCAAGGAGAATACGAGAAAACAGTATCAGACCTAGCGCCCGGCGCCAAGTCCGCTCCAGAGCGCCGATTCTACCCACTTGTTGTCGGTCCACTGGGTTTTCTTCCTGACTGTTTCTTGATATACACAATGTTTACGTAGCCTGTGGGGCTCTGAAGATTTTGCATTCTTCGGAAACTTTGTTCCAGATTTTGTTATTTATAAGACCTAAGGACGTTCCTTTTTATGTTTGAGGACATGAAACAGACAAAGCGAAAATAAAGTAAAAATAAGTATAAAAAATAATTATACATGATGTCCACTCTAATTGGGACTAATAACTAATTTCTAACTCATTAAATATAGGCATATTCTTCC
This sequence comes from Argiope aurantia, assembly GCA_026543865.1. Taxonomy (NCBI): domain Eukaryota; kingdom Metazoa; phylum Arthropoda; class Arachnida; order Araneae; family Araneidae; genus Argiope; species Argiope aurantia. The sequence goes on along the minus strand of JAPMOR010067930.1, from coordinate 23,573 downwards.
AAATGGAAAAATGCTGAAGATGAAGAAAAGAATTGCATTTAGGGTTTGTACAAAAACCTACCTTTTGAAAAACCGGTTTTTAAATTCTATATTTCCAAAAAACCGGTTTCAGCCGGTTTTCGAATTTTTGTTCGAATTGTTCGGTTTTCGAATTCGAACAATAGAATTTTTATTGTTTGAATCAGTAAATTTCATGCTATAAAAATTATGAAAGAAAAAAGTTCTGGCACATTAACAGCGTATACCAAAAATATGTTACATTACTTGGCGACTAGAACTGATTGAGTAACAGCTGTTTAAAATTCTATCACTGACTCTCCGACCCGCCCGAAGGCACGCAGACAATAAATGCTGAATGACCAGAAAGCCACAACAGCAACACTACCGGGAACTGTGGTTGAGTCCTAAGGGGCCATCACCGGCCACTGTACAACCCTTCCCTAAGGAAGTACGTCCCGACATCGATGGTAAGAACCAGACCCCCACCTTTTCGTGTACCCTTCAGGGTGGCGAGATCCAACCACCATCCCGGAAGTATCTCATCCTCATTTCGAGGTGACCTCTGGGGAATTGCTGTTTAAAGTAAACATTTCTTATACAAATTTGTATCAGGAAATAATTATCAGCTATTAAAAACAAAATTTTCAGCTGAAATGAAATGTGGCATAGCAATTTTTTATTCATTTAATTATTAAGCAAAAACCGAAAAACAGATATTCATTTTTATAAAAAATATTAAAAAAGTAACAGCTTGTACAATAAACAACTTAATGAAGAGCTTAATTTAATTTAGTTCTATTAATGTTCTGTTTTGAAGAAACAGTAAGGCTGTTTTTGGATGGAGCTGTCAATTTTGAAACGGGGCAAATAACAAAAATGACACCCGAGCTCGCGCTTCCTCTTCAAGCTTCTGTATCACACCACTGGAAGGATATATAGCTCGAAGAAATCATTACAAAATGAAATATTTAAAAAAAATTATTATAATAAACCATTTTATAAACTTTAAATAAAACTCATATTACTTTAATATTGTCTCAAAATAAACCGTTTCAGCTGAAATACAGAACCATACAGTGAAACAAATTCTTGTCGTTATGCAACATTGTTGGTGTGATAAGATTTAATCATGGATTCTTTTCCGTCGACTTTACTTTTTAAATAATACCAGAAGAAATAATCTAATCGACTTAAATCTGACAATGGCGGAGTAACTTACAAAGACCTCAATATCCAATGTTATTATTTTCAAAGTATTGTTTATCTTTAAACGTGAATACATGAATATCTTTTGAGTAAACAAAGCTTCTAATGGGTTTTTTAAATCCGAAATATTCTTCACCTAGGTTTTAATATTTTGAATAAAATATATTTAATTTAAATTCAATTGTAACTTCTAGAACACAACAAATATTTTTGGTGCAGTATGTGTTTTTTTGCGAATTCAATATCTTCTTGTTAATAATCTCACGCATGTTTAAACTTCTTTTTTATATATATTAATATACTTTACAATACCCCTACCTAGCCAGAGGCCATGCGGGAAACTTGATGGGGCCGTCGGAGATAAATATATTAATATTTAAAGGTTATACCTTATAATTTTTTCATTTGATTCTCAGCAACGCAAACGGCTAACATGTTATTAATTGAATTATAATATTATAGCAATTTTTTAAAAAAACTTTCGTGTATCATTCTATAAAATGCAAAATGTGTAAAATTCAATTAAACTGAACTTTTATTTAATGTTCTTCGGAATTATTCTTCTGTTCTGATCTGTTATAATTGTTCTTTGAAATTCTGTTATTTTCTACTTCTAAGGTATTCATTCTGCCTTAATTTATAATTTGAGTAATTTCCTGAAGAACATAGCATAATATTTCAAATACCACATCGTTCATCAAGTCCTTTCGACCTAGAAAATTAAACAAATTTGTATGTTGCCGCAAATCCGTGAAATAGCTCAAATACATATTCACTAAGCATCCTAAAATATCAAATTTAGGAAAAAGAAAACTGAAATAATTTACCTAAGATTAAGGGATGATTCCTTAAAACATTTAAAGCAGTTACCACTATTTCTATCGAAATAGAACAATTAAAGAAATGTTTGTTTGTTTGTTTGTTTTACGGTTTTTGTGATGGTCTTAAGAAACAAGCACATTTTGAAGACAAAAAAATATTTATTTATTTATTTATTGCCATCGATATAACTTTTATTTTAATAATTCTATTTTAACAAAAATTGCTTTAAATACTTTGTAAATTGTCTTTCAGGCAACTTTTTATGTCTTAAACTATGCAGGGTGGCCGCTTATTGTAGAATATATAATAAATTGCCCCTTAATACTATGTAGAGAAAATTTGAATTTTTCTTAATTTAAATTTATGAAGAAAGTATTTTAGCGCTTTTCTCTTTCTAAATATCGTTTACAAAATTATATTCCAGGAATAATAACTAGTTTTTATCCAATTAACAAATATTTGCATTTGACAACGGAATGTATGAATGTCCCTTTAAATTTAGTGTAATGGTATGAAAGTAAAATATTTTTTTAAATAAAAGAAATTAAAATTTTTAAAAAACAAGTAAGTAAATAAATACGGACTCTTCTTTTTTCGAACCTATAAATATGAGAAAATGTTAGCCAAGAACATATTGTTTTCTATTTGGTTAAAGGAAATTTAATTAATTAAATTTATTATTCAATTGAATTTAAATAACTGCATTATGTTATAATTTTTGCAGTAGCGCAATTTTGATACGAAACTTGAATTGTATTATACTGTTTTAAATCGCATGCCCTTAGAAATCAAATATATGCATTTCGGACGAATATATTAATTCGGAATTAATTTTTATTAATTTACAAATAAATTCAGCTTTTTCTGCATTTATTTGAAAACTCTGAAATCTTTTATTTTATTTTCAAACAACTTTTTAATTGATTTTAATTAATATGAAATATTTTTTACTATTAGACGTATATTTCTTTGATTTTATAGAGTGCCTTTACGAGATGCTATGTTATAAAATTAAAATTTTATAGAAGAGCAAAATAAAATTTTAATTTTAAAAGCTTAGTAATAAAATGATAACAGAAAAAAGAAATACAACTTGCAACTTGCTTAAATTATCTTTCTTAATGTATCAGAAAATAACCACATTTATATCTTTCCTCAGTATTCTGCAGAAAATTTTTCAATATAATATTTTTATGCTAATAAATTTTTAATGCTAATTTATTTTTAATGCTAAATAATTTTTAATGTTTTAATGCTAAATAATTTTTGATTTTTTTATGCTAAATAATTTTTAATTTTTTAAAGCTAATTAATTTTTATATTAATTCAAAGAATAATTTTTGCATTAATAAGTTTTAAAAGTTTGTAAGCCTTTATAATACTGGTCATTTCAGACTCGATTTCAAACAGTAAAAACATGACGTAGAATAGATCCGTTCAAAATTCCAAAATTCATGATTTCATAAAAATATTTAAACTATTTTCTTAATGATTTAAATATATTTTTTAATAAATGATATTTTGAAAAATAAATTCTAAAATAATTGAAGCATATGCTCTACTTTCATTGAAACATGTCTTTTCTTAAAAATTAGTGATCCAATATTTTCGTCATTTCTCTCAATAACAACTGCAAAAACCAAATACAAAAATAATTTATGCAGCATGAATGCTTTTCCAAACACATGTCGCTAAAATAATAATTACGGAATTATTTCATTATTTTAATCCTAATTAAAGATCCAAAATAAGTCATGTCGAATACAATGCAATAAAACAATATAAGAAAGAACTCATTCATTAATTTTTTTTCACATTATACAAGCAAATAAATAAAAATTTATTAAAATTTGTAATAAAACATTTGTAAATAAACAAAAATATATTCCTAAAAATTTTTAAAGAAAATTTTTACCCTTAAAGTCATCAAAATTGCAAAACAAAAGATTCAGAAAATAATTTATGCAACATGAATGCTTTTCCAGCCGTTCTTGCAAAAAAATAATAATAATGTTAAATAACTTATCATTTTAGCCCCAAGCATAATGAATGAACAATTTTAATGAGATTATTCGCTATTTTTTTTATTTGTACATTTTTGTAGGGTTTTTTTTTTTTTTTTTCAAACATATCTCTGGCGTCGGTCTTTTAAAATAGCCAAAAGATTTTTAACATGCCTCAAGAATTTCAGAGATTGGAACGCGCCTGAAAGGTGCTAAAAGCAGTATAACTTGCCAGAAATCAGATTTTGATTTTCGTGCCAGACATATGAACTATTCGAGCAGAAACTGTGTTCGGCGAAGTAATTTTATGTCGATTATTAACTGAATCCGAAAACTAGAATTCCTTTGAAACTTGGAGTCTGGAAAATTATTCTAGACTTAATTCTGAATATGCGAAGCTATATTTTATATGAACATTCAAACAGTAATGAACATCGGAATTTATTTTTATTTTTCTCTTTTCATTATAGCTTAAATTGCATAATGCATAATTTCAAAATTTCTGTTAAAATATATACTTGATTTTATAAATGATTTTTTAAACTATATATCCCAATTTCAAACGAGACCACAAAGATAATAATAACAAAGCGTGCATTTGTCTTATTTTTCAATATGAACACTCAAAAATTATCATAAAACAAATTTCCTTTGAGACATTTTAATAAAATTTTTAAAATGTCTCAATGCATTCTTCTAAATTTTTTAGTTATGATTTAATGATTGATCGACTTGCTTTATTTTCATACATATATAAATGTTCGGAGTCAAAGCAGAATAATCGTGCATAGATTGGATAAGAAATTTTTTAACTTGTTAACCGGGTAATTAACTTATATTCAATTCTTTTCGCATTGAAATAATTCGTCATACCCGGTTAACAAGTTAAGAGACCGCTAGGGGTGAAAGCTATTTTCTGCAATTTCATATAATAATATGTAAAATCTTTTTAAAAGTTTAGAAGTGTCAAGTCTAATTTAAGACCTCATTGCATTGGTAATATATTTATTAAAAAAAAATCTCAAGACTCGAAGAATTATTCCAAATTTGGGGCATAGTCTTTGAAGCATAATAATAATCAATAGCAGAGAAGCGAATCGATCATTGATTCGAAAGGGGGGGATCTGTACATTTCAAATCAGCAAAGGAAAAGAAAGCCCTCCTCCAAAACAGCTAGTGTGGAGAAAAAACATTATTTGAATTTAAGACTGCTAGCGAACTTTGTTCGAGCCCGAGCTTGATTCTATTATCGCAGGGTATCCACCGCGCGGGTTCGTGAGCTGTATGACGTCGTCTCTACGTCATTCCTGACGTCAGCAACCCAGTCGATGGGGGAAATATTGGTTGGTCCCAACATCCTTGACATTTAGTTCCGGTTATTCCGAGCTCCAGCTTCTCTGTAATAAGTTGGAGCAAAATGATCTGCTTACTGGCATATATTAATTAGCCATGCCAGTTTCATTTTCTCCAGCATCATTGCAATGAAGGACAAGATGAAGTCATTATCGAGCCTTTTTCCATAAAAGAAGCCAAGATTTCATAAACTTAAGCGTTAAATAATTCGACATTTTACACAACAAAAGCTTTACGAGAGACGAGAATGTTGCATCATTATGCATCTACGTCGGACATAAAAATTCCCCGGAATGGAACTACAGGGAGTCGGTGCATTATCAGCTCACTCCCCCTGAAATTTGCCATAAAATGTCCTGTCCCGTATTTAGGCAACATTGTTTAATTATTACGCTTTAAATGAATATTCAAATCAAAGCTCCTACTTTTCCGATAACGTCCATACAATAATATGAAAACAGAAAAATTGCATCTTCATAATGCTTTTGCTTCAAATTGAATGCAAATAAAATGAAACTACTAGATAGCTTATGATTGAATTTTTGATATATTTTATGAATATTTGCAAGATCTTTTGTAAAACGCAATAGATTATCAGCAATATTCCATTTTTTACTTTTCCAACTTCGATAAATGAAATAAAATAAAGGCAATAAACTAATACTTTTTTATATACATTTTTAATAATTTATTAAATTACTTCCAAAAAAAATATTTTTGATTTAAAAAAGTTAACGACTTTTCACTTCTCAATTAAAATTTCTTTAATGTTTCAGGTGAATTTGATAACATGAAAAAAATAATTGTGTTTGTATGCCGCAAAATATTTTCTGATATTTTTTATTGCGCGGATTTTGCAAATATAAATATACTGAGGCTTAACTGTACTTGATTTGCAAGTCTATCATTTATAGATAATTTACTTATAGAGGGTGATTCATTTAAGTAAGTCTAAATCTCCTGACAAATGCACAACCCTTCTTGCGTAAATTCGAATTGTAATGACATAGCAATTCAAAATCAAAAATGTTATGTATTTAATAAATGACATTGCTCAACTGAAGTACTTCTTATTCAAATACGAATTGCAGTGACATGGCATTTCAAGATCAAAAATGTTATCTTTATATAATAAATGGCATTCCTCGACTGAAATACGTCTTGTGAATTCAATTAATGTTTGTACTGCAAGTCATAAACTACTTACATCATTCCTCCACGTACAGATGAATAGAGTTCTAACAACAGATGCATCAATCGCTATGCAATGAAGTATTGCTCTACCATGAGTGGAGTATTGCGTATTCGAAACCGATTCCATTGTCTGTGATACACCCTGTATGTGAACTTCATCCACATTAAGCCAGATCTTAAGCTTAAACATCTCCATGTTTGTATGGCGTGAAAATTTAGAGAGTGAGGATCCAGCTCAGTTATCACCCTCCTCATACGCCAATTACAAAGCTAATCTCGAAATAGATCATCAGTAGCTTCGAAACTTATTAAACTAAATATTCAGATATTTCAAATATATTGCTTGCTGTCAAACAATACATCAAGTATGATCGCCCTTTAGCTTAATTAAAATACATCGCCGAATTTAACTACCATTCATTAAATCCTCAGGAACTCTATCAAATTGCTGGTTCCTGTACCATCAATAAAAGTTATGAGGGCCTCATAACATGTATTAAAAATCCAAGATGAGGTGGGAATTTTCCCAAGATGTGTGTCCCAAGTAGCAAAGATTTTCAGTGTATTCAACGATTCAAGATGCTGTGCTTTTTTTTTTAATCCATTCAATACATTTAAGAAAAATATTATGACTTACAAAAAGCACTTCATTTTCCTTCGTGTTGTTGCTTTATTTCTCATCCTCTCTGTTCAGTAGCACACGTAGATGGCGTGTATACCGCACATGTAGATTCCCTGCCAGTGCCAATGCCATTCCAATTTGTCTTGATGTTACTTCCCACAGAATTTTGAATCCGCTTTCATAAACCACTCAGTATGGTGGGAATTCATAGGTAATGCACAACAAAAATTCCGCGCCAATTTCATTTTGGAATTCATAGCTCGCCTAGCAAGATGAAAGGAATGTAAAGCACACCAGAACTTTAAAAAGAACGCCATGCATTTAAATGGACGGCTCACTATACATTTAGATATCAGATTGCGCGCGCAATTATGCTTATCACGCGACTATAATGCCACGTGAACTGCCCCCATTGTTTATTTTTCTTAAAATCTTCATATATTGGAGCAATAAATCACTTAATTCTAAACCAAATATTGAAAGATTTCTGCTGATTCAAATCTTTTCTCTTAGTATCATGAGTTTGATAACGAGATAACTGTAAATGTTGCTTTCTTATAACAGCTTCTCTGTTGTTGGGAAGAGTAGAACCCTTAGATACTACTTACCCATGCAAGTAAAGCTAATTTACAAGGATTAGAAGAAAAATACAAAAGAAAATAAAAGAAAATCAGTGATAAACAAATAAGAGTAGACATTTAAAAATATCTTATAATAATAATCTATACCTCATATGTCCTTTTATTCAGCTTAATTGAAAATTACTGCATTTTACACATTAGTGCATTCGTCATGCATTCATCGCACCCTGATGAAATATTATCTGGATAATGAACCTGCAATATCCCTTACAGTAATAAATTTAAAGTACTCAGTTCATTATTAAGAAAATTTCATTCTCGCATTTAATCAGATGTGAATTGATTAGGACAATATGTTTAATGAACAATTGGGATGACGTGTTAATATAGACGGATGTAACTTCTTAATGGATTCATGACGCAAACATTTTTGTGGATGGTTTATTTTTGAAAGGGACTAGGAACTGTAATATCTCTTACGAAGGTTCCCTTCGTTTGAAGAGATTAATATTCTGCAAATTTACTTTTTAATAATCTCTGGGCTCATAAATAACTTTCAGAAAATCCGCTAGGTTCCAAAATCTGAAATATCTAAAATTAATGCCCTCAAAATATTTTCTTTCACAAAAATATTATAAAAAATCACCTATTCAGGGCATTACATATTTGATCCACTTGTTTCAGAACTAGAAACATTCAAACTTTCGAATCCTTATTAAAGCAATTCTTCAAACTTTTAACTTTATATATATATATATATATATATATATATATATATATATATATATATAAGAATGTGCTTTCACTTAAAAATAATTCGTAGTTGAAACACCATTTGTTATTTTTTTATTAATTTTTTACAGTTCCCAACAGTTCTCCTACTCTCTATATCTTTGCGATTTTCAAAGATATAGAGAGTGGTGATTCTTTATCCTCCTGATGTCTACTATCACCCCTCTGCATTTGTCGGTTGAATTCGGCAACACCCTGTATATATATAATGTTATTTGCGTCATAAAATGTTTCTTATTTTTGATAATATTTCTCACGTGTACATTATTTTAATTCTACGCTGAATTCAACTGCCATTTTTTTAATTCAGTCACAGTCATATGAATGCCTAAGAAAGAGCAAAAAAATAATTTCAGAAAATAACGTCAGGTTTTTCTTTTTTTATTAAAATTAATTAGATAAAATACTTACCTATTTCATGTCAAAATACAGGAGATAAAATATTGTATTATATAAATATTTAACGAAGATTGATCTAGAAAGACAAAAATATAGCTCTAATAAATATTCATCGACGTGAAGTGAAAGAATAAAAGTTGCATCACCCCATCGTGAGCACAGCGATCAGAGCACGCGCGTCGCCACTGGTTCCAGATTATGATAACCTAGAACTAAAGAAGAAACAGTTGCTCTGTTAGAGCATCCCCTTTTCATCAGAATAGAGAAAAACGCATTTATAGGCCTTTATCGCCCAGAGCACATGTGATGAAACGAACATTTCACGCCCCGTCTGCAGATTGCCTGATTGGATCTGTCATCAAGCTTAATAGTGAGTCACCCCTCCCCTAGCATTAAGTCCCCATATATCAACTACGGAAGCCATCAACCATGAATCTCAAAATCCGATTTTTTTTGCCCCACTGCATAATGGATTCTATTTCGAATCATGTATTGCAGCATATTCCTGCTCACCAACCAATGGCCAGGCGGGTTATGAAAGTATTTCAGACATTGTTCAATATTATTTGGATCATATCTGAATTGGCAATCTTCTTTCTCGCCATCGGTGTCTTCTAGACGTGTTTTTAATTCAAATGAGAAAAAAATCAGCCCTGTAATCATTCGGTATATTCTAAGACTATACACCGGACAACTTTAATGATGTAAATTCATTTATAATCTTACATCTAAATGCTTTAAGCTGTTTTGAAATGCCACTTCCTTCTTCTTCTTGCAACATGAGTCGTAGATTCCGAAATTAAAGTGGTGTGACTCATGACTTTTTCCCGTGAGCAATATTTAGTTTTATCCTTTTGGGTAAAAGTGTTTTAATCACTAGCTTCCTTTATAATGTTCAGAATTGTTAATCAGCATATCATCTGATAAAATTTATTTATCGGATCATTTCCGTTATTTTAATATAGTCTTTGTTTAAAATATCTTTTTAAGTTCGAAATTCTTTTAATCGATTCATCTTATGGTCTATTTTAAAATCTTATTCTTGTAAGTTTCCAAAACCATTCATATTTTGCTTCTACGCTATTCAAAAGTATAATTGCAGATACTTAATTCAAAATGGAATACAGCAACTTTCTATATTTTAATATAAATTTTTCAATTTAATTTGATTTAATTTTGTAGTATATGGCATATAAGAGATATTATTTTTTTAAATGTTCATCATGTGTTTCTGTGTTACTCATGCAATTGCTGCAAATTTAGATAATATTCAGTCATTCTCATACACACATTCTTTCTTCCGTTTTTCTTTTTCAATCTAAAAAACAAATGTTCTAGGTCAGCTTGTATACATCTCAAAATCAGATAACTAAAGAAATAATCAGATCAGCCGTTTCTTGTTGAATAGTAGATCATAAAAACACTAATTAAGATCAAGCAAACAGCGAAAAAAATTTCCAGTGATTAAAGTTTTAAAAAAATTATGCAATGCAGGAAATAAAAACTAATGGAATAGCTTGCAAAACAGGAAGGTGTTGAAAGAAATTTCTTTTTAAATTACAAATTTATTAAAGGTGTAATAATTAAAATATATATAATAATTTTCCGTTTCTTGTTTGAAATTTCATTTTTCAAAAAAATTTCCTTTTTAATACACTTGGTAGCTAAAATTCTGTTTAAAATATTTGTATGAAATCAAATGTATTTTTAGGACAATGATCTTTTATAATGAGAGACAAAGATTCATTATAAAATTGTATAGCCTTTGAAAAAAGGAAGACAAAAATTCTAAAAAAACCCAATATTTTACACAAAAAAAACTAATATTTTATGCAAAAAGTCAAGTAATTTGAAAGTTATTTGTGGTATTGTAAAACTCTGAGTTCAATACTGAGATAATTTTTATTTCATTATACATAGAAAAGAATATAACATTCTAGGCATCTATTTTGGGTACAGAGTGTTTGAAAAAAAATTTTAGACAGTAAAATTAAAATATTATTTGAAAACATTATAAATTAATAAATCCTTCAAAGTATACTAACATAAATGCCATTTAATAATGCAAAAATTTTGCTTCAAATATCATTATTTGAATATACGAAGTTACCTTATTGATATTTTAGTTTTTTCAGACTTGATTTTTGTTATGCTTTTAAAAAGAAGATGAAATGAATAATTTAGGCCGTATTTTATAATATTTTGAAGCAAATTATTAGTGTCTTATTATGAGCTGATTTATGCAGCAGGAAAAGAAAATTGCTATATTTAATGTTTCTGAGCTTCTTATTCTTATTGTTTTATGTAAAAACACCTTAACACTGTTACAAAACAAACCCCGTAACTTTTGAGACAGAAACTGAATTGAGAAGTACTATTGATATCATTAGAATGTTTTTAATTCTATATTAACTTTCAACATTTCTCGCTTGCTATCATGTTTCACCAGAGTAATCTTTGACCGTTTATGACTCTGAATGTTTACTAGATAACAGCAAATTATAAGTATGAAAAATAATGCTTTTTTAAGCCAAAAAGCGATTTCTTTCCAAAAAAAACTATTAATTACTAATTTTACAGTTTTTACAGTTATGGCATGAAGAAAAGGGGATTTATTTTTGCATCCAGATTTCCAAAAAATGGCAGAAACTTTTCAAATTTTTTTCCCTGGGACAAAGTTAAGAATTAAGCTAGCTAAAGATCTCTAATGCTAAATTTTCATGCAGTTTTTCCAAACTTAATCTCATTGGTCTCTATACTTTTATACATGACTTAATTGACAAAACACTGTTGTCTCCTGTTGACTTACGACCTTCAAGGGTTAAAATATTTGGACGCACAGAACTTGACTTCCCGATTATTATACTTATGCTTTCTCAATGTCAGTTCTGTTTTAATACTTCTAGAATTTAATCATCAGATAACCGATTAATTTTAATAAATTGTTTATTTCGTATCAAAGGTGCTGTCAGATATAGATCACTTCGCTTAATTCAATTTTATTTCAATGTTATGGACATCAATTTACTTTATAGAATGTAATAAAAGTGTATTTTTTTTAATGTTTCTATATAATTCATTAAATGAATCATTTTAGACATTCATGCAGAATAAATAGTCTTAACTTGCAAGATTTAATGTTTGCGATTTTTTCTTTAAAAATTGTGTGCTTTCGACACTTTTTAAGCTGATATTGTAATGAAAGCCTTTTTTTTTTTTTTATAATTTATCATTTAGTTCAAAAAATTAAATTTAGAAACTTATAACATTTCTTTAAAGAAGAATTAAATCTACAATCGATGAACAGTTTTATAAGATGTGCTTAAGAAATCATATGCTATTAAAACGTATTTCACATTAGTTCTTCAATGGAGGATCTATTTATCTTTTTCAGCAAAGTTGCGTATACCTATAAAAATCAGTGTAAGGAAAAGTATCTTAAAAGACTATTTAACTGGAGTTTGTCATACTGTAAATTTCAGACCCGAAATTGTCAACGATAAATTCTTTACTAATTATATAATATTTGCCTTAACTCCAGTTAAAGGTTTTAAAGTGAAATGGTCTAAAATTAATAAATAAGACAGTTTTCAAAGATGGTGATAAGCATTCATTCTTACAGCTCTAACAAAGAACTGTTCGACTGGGTACTAATAGTCATTTTCGGACTTCTTACATTCTCCAGGATTATTTTGGCCTACCCTGTTAAAGAGTCTTGACTTACAAATTCGAGCAAAATAATAAGTCTTCCTAAAGCTCCAGCACTGCATACCGTAAATTGTAAGGCTGGCCTTAAGAAGTGCCGGAACCCATTGGAAACAATTTACAATAATACCTAGTTCTTAGCCAAATTTCACTCTGAATATAAAATGAATTTAATTTTAAACGAAACATTTTTAAAAACACATTTAGTAGTGGATTAAAGATTAGAGAATTCTTTTTAAACTGTATTTGACTTTTTAGTCATTAATTGCTATTACATACATTATAGAATCTAAAAATGATTTTTTCCCCTCAAAATCACTACCAGGTTGTATCTCTCATATGCAGTGGTCTAGCAAAGGAAATCATATATTTATGGAGCTCAGAACATAAAAGGACTTTTACTCCCCTCTGTCATGAAAAATTGATTTAGAAAGGTAAATGGCGCCCTGGGAGTGACATTATTTTTTGTCCCTCATCGCATTAAATTTCAGGCTGCATAATTGCACTGATGTTTTGTTCCTGTGGTAACCCCTTTGCTCCCCTGTTGCTACGCCACTGCTCACATGGAATTAAAATTTAAGTAAATTGATAAATGAATTTAAAAGCAAATTCAGAAAAAAAAATCAAAATGCCTATAATCATAAGGAATACAAGGATGAGAAGATGATCAAAAGGAACACAAAGTTTCTTGAGATGTGGCAATTTCAAAACTTTGCCATATCTCAAGAAGTGAGTGAACATTCTGTTACAAAGGAAGACATTTCATTAATTACATCCATTGAGAATTCCATTACAAAGTACATTGGAAAAAGAAATAAAGAATGTATATCAAATCCATGATTTATAAAAATAATCAACAAAAAATAAAATCGAAAATTTTATTATTATTTAAATAATTGTATAGAAAAGAGTTAAATTCTATTATTTCAGACTATTAAAATAGCTCTAAAAATAAAATGGGAAAAAATAATTTTTTGCATGTTTAAAAAAAGACTGTTTCAAAATTCAACTCGTACTGAATTTCCATTCAACATTATTATGTCTATGATGTTCAATAAAAATTCTTTTCTAGCCCGAATATTTGGAAAATTTTCCTTCCTTTTTTTTTATTTATTCTAGCATTAACATTCAATGGTAATTTATATCTATATATATTTACAAAATTATCTTAGATCTATTAAAACAAATCATGTTCTTGTCAACAAATAATGCCAAAAAGAAAAATAATACAAAATAATGAAAGGAACGGATCTTGACTAACTCGAAGCTGCCACAAACATCGATTTATCCAAAAATTTGAATTCAGACAAAATTCTACAAGCGCAACAGAAGGAAGCGACGAATTTTAAACTAAAAATTGACAAAAAGTGATTCGTTCGTAATATTCATCAACTTTCATAAATAATACATAATTAATAAATAAACTACATTTTTTTTAAAAAAATGATAAAATAATATCTATTGATGAAGAATGCTAATAATTGAAACAAATGTATTTCCTTTTTTAACTCAGAAATTCAGATTTTTTTATTAGATTTATTGAAAAGAAGCCTGCTCTTGCTTCCTGTGATCATAAAATATAGTTATATTTAATTAACGAAAGCAACTCAGAAATTTTTTTAAAGTTTAAGATATTATTTATTTTGTTGCATAAGAACCCTTTTGCTCTATTACCTTCTTCCATCTCTCAGGAAGTTTCATTATGCCCTCTTTTCAAAATTGTTGTGTTTTGGACAAGAAATAATCCTTGAGGTGCTCTTTTATTTCGCTGATGGATTTAAAGTGCTTACAACGAATAGAATTTTTTAAGGACAGAAAGAAATAATAATCAGGTGGAGCGATATCTGGGCAGTATGCAGGATGCGGTAAAACATTCCAATCAAATTGTAAGAGCTTTTCTCTTTCGACTTATGCAATATGTGGTCTCGCATTGTCATGATGAAAAACAACGCCTCGTAGGTTCATTAATTCTGGTCGCTTTTTTTGCTATAGCAGCTTTCAATTGATCCAGTTGATGACAGTATTTTGTAGAATTTATTGTGTTATCTTAAGGAAGGAGCTCGCAGAAAATTACTCCTTTCCAGTCCCACCAAGACGCTGTGGATGAAAGTCTTAAAAGAGATTGTGGCACAAACGAAACGTACTGTAAAAGTGCTCTGGGACGACTGAAACCGATGACATGAACGGCTAATAGATAAGCCTGCATGTTTGCACAGCAGTGATAGATAAGGCCATGAACATATTTCTCAGGAAATAAACGAAATTCTAAATTTAAAATAATAAAGGCACGTTAAAAAGATTATTAAAAATTTGAGACTGTTAAATATCATTAAAAATTAATTTGTAGCATCCTTTTTTTAATATATGGAAGCTGTTAGCTACAAGCATGAGGGAAGATCCCATCCGGATACTTCTGCAGTATAAGGCTGATATCAAAATAGGTGGATCCCTAATATGCTCGGAAATTACTTTTGGAATCTTGTTGAAGAAGTTACTGATTGTGTATAGAATTAATAATATAAGCTATTAGCACCCCCATTAAAGTATTTATTGCTACATAAAATACAAAATTTTGAAAATTTTATACGAATATCTTTTTTTTTACAAAAATTCTCTTTTATTTTTCTATGATTTTATAAAGAATGTAATTTTTCAGTGTTAAAAATTAGTTTTAAATTTTATAAGTGTTTATTTAATTCTTTATTAGTACTAAAATGCCAAATGCCAGAATTTATATAATGTGTATTGAATAAATGTTATAAAATTAAAATTTTCGTGATTTTGATTTTTTTTTTTTTTTTTTTTTTTTTTTGTAAATTTGTAAGAGATGGCATATTTTTAATGTCATACTCTATTATAATAACCCCAAAAATATAAAATTCAGCGCTTACTTAATCCAGGAAAGAAACCTTGTTTACCAGTATAATTAATTTATGAAAAATTTAGAATAATGTATAATCATGGAAAATACACAAGTGTATAAAATTTCAAGACTTAAGTATTTCAAAAAATGAGCAAAAAATAGATTACAAAATTTCATCTTTGCAAATTTGAATGAAATGAAGTTAAATGAGAGTGTTTATAAATATATGTTCGATTACACTATTCATTACAGCATATTTTTATCTGAATATTACGTAAAACCTCAGATTTTCGCTAGCACATATAACTAAAACTGAAAAAATTATACGAAACATAATATATAATTAAGTATATCTTCCAGGAAAGGACAAGTTTCGTAATTACAATGGACAGGTTTTAAGAATGGAAGTACTCAAAATAAAATGGAAACTCAGTCCAAAATTGAGAAAACGTGTGTGATGATTATTCTTTAATCTATGCCACATGATATAAATTCTATTGTTGGAAAGGAAAATATATCTATTTTGTTCACTTGTTTATGCTCTAAAGTAACTCACAAAAATCAATTTTAGAAATTTTTATATTATTTTATTTAACTTGGTTCATTTCAAGATTTAAATTTGGAATTTTGTAATCGATTTTTTTCTCGTTTCTACAAGTACTAGAATTTTGAAATTTTGTATACTTATTTATACTTGATAATAATACAGAACTACACAATTTTTAGAATTTAATATTAATTAATCGATTATTTTCATTAACTTTTTACTCATATGAGTGTCGCTATCTGGTAGCGAGAAATAGGTAAATAGGTAATAGTAAAGCTACCTTGTAGGTAGCTTTTGAGAAAATAATTTATTTCAAAATTCGGTGGAATTCGTAATAATGAATTATAAATTAAATGTTCAAAAATAGAAAATAATTTACAATATAAAAAATTACCTTTTAGCATAAGTATGTTTTGAAAATTGTTTTTATTCAATTCGTTTTCTTAAGCATTTGAGTTGCTATTTGTTTTGATACGATAGCTTTGTGCTATGAGCTTTTAAACAGAAAAATATTCTTTTACTAATAAGCAAAGCTTGGTTTTCTGAAAACATTTTGATCAATAGAATTTTTTTAACAAAATGAGCGAATAAACATGATTTATCCTCTTTGGAACTGAATGATGTAGAAACGTATTCGTCTGTTCGGAGGATTTAAAAGAGAGAAGAAAGAAAAAAAAAGAAACAAAACAGACAGAAATTTAGGGGGGGGTTATAAAAACTTTTTTCTTATATAATTTAGCAACTTGTTTTCACTAAATATCCAACATGAGAAAAGGAAAGATATGGGAAGATAGGAATATTGTAAGAGTGGTTTAGATATAAAATTGTTATTTTTATACATTAAATACAATATATGATTGTTATTTCTCTAGACATTAGAAAAGTCAAGAAATTCTTATGAATACGAAAATGAGTAATATACAAAACTGTGAATCCATCCCCTATATAATATCCAGAAAGCTATTTTTTCAATACAGTTGAAAACTGAGCAGAACAAAATGATTGATTTCCTTCATATGACCATGGTAATTGCAAATTTTATACCATGTACTAAAACAGCTTTCGAATGTATTTATAGGAGAAATCATAAAAAGAAGGGTTTTTTTCGGTAATTAGAATTTGAGGGCATCAGAAACATTATTTACAAATTTAAATAATTCAGCTTCCATAAAAAAAATTTTTTTTTAACCCTAGAAATACTACATTTTTAACATTCTTGCATTTTTTTCCCCCTTAGAATTTGCAGATTTTTTTTATTTTTATTTATTTATTTTTGCAATAAATTTATTCACTTCAACAAAGGCGTAACAATGAGAATGGAAAGGGGAGAAAGAAGGGGGCAGAATTAAAAGAGGAAACACAGCCTGTTAAATCTAGTATCTAGATGTCCCCTGGAGGCAAAATATTAATGCGATAATACTACTTTTTAAAACTATTAATTATAAAAGGACAAATAAATAGAATCATTTCTCAGACGACATTTATTCTTTTTAAACTCCTGATGACGATTGAGGGACAAAAAATCCATATCATGTCCTGGATACCATTTGCTCTCGCTACGCCACTGCACTTCCGGATCTTGACAAGATTCAGTGAACAATTTTATCTTAACTTACAGGAATCATATTTCGAAGCCTTTTGATAGTTTTAATATCAAAAAATTAAATCTAATAATTTTTTTCATTTACAAGAAGAAAAAAATATTTCTCTGAAGAATTACTTAAATTGCATTTCTAAAAATGTAATAAATTTTTCAAATATAACTTTTAAAAGTAAATATAATATTTCCACATACTTCAGTTCATGCGTCTTTTTGAAAGCATCATGTAATTAATATGTGCCTTAAAACATGAAGGGGATTCTTTTTGATAACTCTTTAAATTTTTACATTTTATCTTAACAACGTAACTGAGAAATATTGATTCCTTAGCATTTCTTTTATCGAAGTCATTTTGAATTCTACTAAATGTAGGCTTTTATAAGCATGATAAAAAGACATTTTTAAAAGATAATTTTTCACTTTAAAGTATAATAAAATAGGCTTAATATATAGCCAAAATAATAATTGTCACTGGAAGCAGTATCTTTTCTGAGACATGTTTCATTCAAGGATATGCATGGATTTCACACCCATTTAATTTTAAGCTGCCTGCTGAAAATTATATTTATTTTTTAAGTCAAAAGACGAATTTTGACTTAAAAAATAAATATAAATTGTAATTTTTTAAAGCTTGTTTCTATTAAGCTCCATTCTGATTCTTTTAAATAAAAAAATTTAAAACGCAATAAAGGACTTATGAAAGATAAACTGTATATATAAGATAGACTCTAAAAATCATCTAAATAATGATATACGATGAACACAATGTCCCATCTGGTATACTTCTTGACTAGGTGTGCATGACTTTTATACACCGGAAGTTCTAAGAGTGATCTGTTGGGGAGCTAAATCCTGCGGGATTTACCGTCTTTGGTAAATACGGCAAATCCCAAGTTGTCTAAGCAATCTTTCCTTATTTTCTACCCAGTGCTCTTTACCTTGGCCTATCATTATTTTCTTTCCTTACGAATAAATCGATTATTTAGTGGCAAAGTATAGTCTTTGTAAGTCTATGTCATAAAGCTTAATTTTCTACATGCATCGCTATTTGTTACTTCCAAATTGAAGGATAGTAACATTTAAAATTACTAAATGTCCATTTTTTTAAATTTATTACATAAAATACGTTTTTAAAACAGATTCTGAATTTCTTTAGACAGATAAATGAATCTTTAATATTGAAACCATTTTAACTTAAAGGAATAAAATTATTCTAGTAAAATATGCAAGATAGTAAAATGAAAAACTTTAAAGCAGCGAGCAGAAAGAAGCAGGTTAAGAAAGTTCACTTTAGATTATTTCTGAAAAATTTACAGTGTTTAAAAATGTAGTAAAGAAACTCTTTAAATATATAATTAACTGTAGGCTATAATTGTCATATTTTATAATGTCAAAGCCGCTATTGTGTCATCATGATATTACTCTATCATTCCAACTGCTCTTTAATTCCCTTTAATTTAAGAATAATAATTAAAAGATCTTCAAACATTTTGATAAAAAGAGAATATAAAAGTAATTAAAGTTGATATACCTGGATAATGAAATGCACGAAACAGCACTGCCAAAAACACATTAATCCATTAAGACATGGGGGTTTACATTATTTGCCACCAAAATTAAGTCCCCTGTTTGGTTTGCACTTTCTTTTAATCTTTCTTTGTGCTGTCAGGATAGTTTTACAATTGTATTTGTTAATGTATTTTTTGCTACTCAAGTGTAAAACCACGCCTGCGTTTTATTATTCTAGAAAATTAGCAACATTCCATTCGGCTATCAATAAAACAATTGAAAAAGTTTCCAGCAACTCAATGCATAACTTTTATTAATGAAATATGAAATAGTTTTCTTTTTTCTCCTTTCGTAGAAAAAATCAAATATTACTTTCCTTTAAAAAAAAAGTAAACTGAATAAAAAATAATATTGTTATGAGCAAATGTAACTAAGACACAAGATGAACTAGGATCTAGTCGATCGTATGCACAAAAATTATCGGATACCAACCTATTAACACTTTCTTCGGCGAACCTGCACGCACTGTTTGATATTTACATGGATCTCAATCAGATATTGGTTGCATGGCTTTTATGCCCCATTGACTTGAGTATGATCTCTAACGCTACCAGCAATATGAATACATTAGAGGATTGTTAGAAAAATTTCATTACTGAATTACCACTGATAGTTTTATAAAACTATTTTTGTTTTAATTATAAAAAAAATAAAAACTCCATATTAGGATGACATTGACATTTTGTTAAACTCTATCTGTTTCATATGTTCACTTCGTTAGTACAATATTTATAAACGCCGAACATCTGTCTAAATAAGTCTGCCTAAATGTATACAAATGGATATGGCGCGCAATCATGAGTCCTAATAAATAAATAAAAGCATAATTATTTTTACAAAATTAATAAAGTAAAGAATTAGCCTATAATAAATCATTAGCATTATGTTTAGTTAACAGTGTGTTGTAAACTAAATAGATCAATTCATTAAGAGGAGTGCCCTCTCAGTGTTCTTTGTTTAGGGCCGTCAAATATCTAAATCCTCCATTTTTGGCTACATTTATTATATTCAGCTATTTTCTCTCAGCAGAACTTCCCTTTAATAATGTTATACATGATTAGGTACCAAGTCTGTATTTAAAATGAAACTTAAAAATTAAACATAACAAAAGTTCACTTTGTAAGATTTTTGATAGCTACAATTTTTGCCACAAATTCAATTTTACGGATCAACATGATTTATGCATATTTTTGATATATTCTCTTCAACTTATGCTTCGCTTATATTTAGTTAGATATTCGAAAAATAATACTTTTAAGGTAGTAAGACTGTTTTTTAATAAATTGTCTCATCCTCTTATACATAATGATTCTAACGTATCTGGCAAGATTTAAAATATACAAAAGATCCAAATAAGCAGATTTCTTTACAGATTTGTTGTGTGTAATTTGGCACAATGAGTCACAATCGTCATTTCCTGCGTGAATTGCGAACATTATGCATTATTACACGAACACAGAATTCGTTGACAAGCATTTTATATATAAGGCAAGTTAGGCATGGTGAAAAAACTGTTCAACTGACTAAATAGAATTTAATGACTTATAAAATTATCGTGAACCAATATTAAATGAATATATCATGATAGGTAAGTAATTTCATATCATCTGGATTATCACGTATCCCAAAATGCGGTGGATGAGTTTAATGGAAATGTAAATATATCAGTGACTTTATCGTTCATACATTCCATTTTAAAGTCTGCTTGCTTTGGAGCCCTACACCTGCGCCAGGTATTTTGGAACCATCCAGTATTTAAAAGGGAGAAAGACAATCACTATGGAGCAAATACGGTCCAAGTATCTAACAAACTTGATTTTTGAATTTTTTTTTTTTTTTCTAATTTTCATTTATCTTTATCTTTAAAAAAATTTTAATTGGTAAAGCTATTCCAGAAGCTTCCGAAAAAATTTTTTAAATAAAAATATCAAAGTAGTTGATAAATATTTCAGAAGTAAAAAGTCCGCGATATATCAAATGGTTTCAAATTAAAAGATACATTCAACGGAAGTACATTAAGTGAATAGAACTATTTTTAAAATTTAGTGTTAATTCTTCAAAGGCACGCCTTAAACAATCACGAGATGGAAAATATGCATACCATTTTAAAATATTATTTAATCTGCTCCCGCCATTCATGAAAAGAATTTTGCTTCACCTGTCCGTACCATGATATGTAATAAATATTTCAATTGTCGTTATAAATATTCCACTGTTCCAGGACAGGTCATTCTCGATACATGAAATATTATAGGAAATATGTTAACGATCACGAAACCACTTTAATATTATAACTCCTCGTTATGACAGGATCACGATGAAGCCAAAAAATCTTTATAGAGGAGAGGGAAGCTGGTCATTCAGGTCAGGTATTCAAAAGATTATCAAATCTTTTTGCGTCAGACTATTATTGAAATGACTATCAGTATTCTTTCTGCAAAGACAATGACATTATATATGCTAAAATACAATAAACCCAATTACAATAGAAACTTCCGACATACGTTTTTGTTGTTGCTGAAAGCTTTTTGATACTAGGCGAATCCATCCATACACGTATGAATACATCTGAAGTCTTTTGACAGTATTAAAGGAAGGTAATTATCATTATTTCTGGTCATCACAGTGGTTAGAAGTTAGCATCGAATTTGAGTCCTTTTTTATCGAATACAAGAGTGCATTATCACTACAACTTTTCTCTCGTCGGTTCCCCCTCCCCAATACTCACACAACAGCTTTTTTTTTTCCACCATTAGGTCTGTAACAGCTCTTATGGAAGAATATGAAATGTTATAAATTGTTCCAAATACAAGCATATGGAACAGCAGGTAACAAAAGTCTGTTTGACACCTCACAAAGGATATAGTGAATAGATATATAAATGACAAGTTAAAGCATTATACTTTCATCAAACAAGGATTCTTTTGAAACTATCATTTCATTGTAATATTTCATACTAAAATGAGTTTTGAAAAGCATGAAAATAATCCGCTGCAATATTAGATCCTTGCTATTCTGAAATCGCTTATAAAATGTAAATATCTAAGCTATCTAGCCAATTAATTGTCCGTTTTGTCAAACAAAGTCGAATATGAAAAGTTATGAACAGTCAACAACAAAAAAAATTCATAATTCGAACCTGGGGTTTGAATTTTTCTATCGGAAAAAAAAAGTACAACTGAATATACAAGCAATTTGCCTTCGTTTTTACCCATTTCTACTGCATAATTGAAACAGGAACTATTTTTTTAAACAATAGCAATCAAACTTTTGATATGGGTTGCCACAATAACGTAGCTTAAATTAATTGCTTGCTTGCTCATTTCTTCTGTCGAAACGATTTCGGTCTTCAATAATGTGGTATTACCTATGAGGAAATCGTACAAATTTACTTGAATACCGGCAACATTCTTAATGAATTTGAGTTCAAACTAAATTTACTATCTTACAGACTTAAAACTTCAGTAGTGAAATATGCAAGAACATATTCACTTTCTTAGACACCGATACAAAATCTTTCAGAGAACCTTCAACAGCAGAAATTCAAACCTGTTGATATTAAAAGTACTTTAATGTTAAC
>JAPMOR010067926.1:81920-92792 GCA_026543865.1 Argiope aurantia | reverse complement strand
GAAATTCTACATCCATCTTTGCATAAAATTTGTTGATTTCTATCAAATTTTGAGCCAGCTCTGTTCAGATGAAATTCTACATCCATCTTTGCTTGTTGATTTCTATCAAATTTTGAGCCAGCTCTGTTCAGATGAAATTTTGCATCCATCTTTAAATAAAATTAGTTGATTTTTATCAAATTTTGAGCCAGCTCTATTCAGATGAAATTCTACATCCATCTTTGCATAAAATTTGTTGATTTCTATCAAATTTTGAGCCAGCTCTGTACAGATGAAATTTTGCATCAATCTTTGCATAAAATTTGTTGCTTTCTATCAAATTTTGAGCCAGCTCTGTTCAGATGAAATTTTGCATCCATTTTTACATAAAATTTGTTGATTTCTATCAAATTTTGAGCCAGGTTGTTCAAATGAAATCTATTTATCTGGTTTTTCGAATATAAATTAACACGATAATAATACAACATAGAAAATTAGATAGATAAAACTCGTTGCACATATTTAACATCTATAGTGTAGATAGATATGTACCAAATTTTGACCAAAATCCGAAGAGAAGATCTGTCTGTACTTTCAGAAGCATGTTAACGCGATAATTCAAAAACACAATGTCTTAAATTATACTAAATTTGGTATGTGATTTTTTTTCTATCACAAGTATAGTTCTGTGTCATTTTTCTTGTTGCAATCGTTTCAGAAAAATATGTCTAAAACACAGATTTGATTTTCGGATACTATTAACTTCATGTTAGGAATTAACAGTCGAAAATATCTCCAAGAATCATACGATAGATTTATTAAAAATACTAAATCCCCTTCAAAGGTTAATATTTGTTATAACTATTGTACACCAGTGTGATTCGCTCTCTGGGATAACTCCTTTATTACAGTTTTTGCGAGACAATCTCCGCTGGTATTATAATAATGAAAATCAATATTATAATTTTTCCTCATATTAATAATAAAATTCATATAGAAATTATTTTATAAAAATTTATATTTCAAACTTCAATGAGAAATAAAATTTGAAAAGATTCGATAATTATCACTACTTAATTGCAATGCGATAGAATATAACATAGATAATTGAATCGTTAAAATATTGAAGGCGGTACTTCAATATCATTCTCTTCATTCTTTCATATATTTTTTATACGTCACAATGTCTAATTTCTATTCTAACATGCATATCAACAACTAGGGATTTTACTTAGAAGTACTGTTAGCAGTTATAAATGCTATGAATATACACCTCGGTTAGAGACACAATTAAGTCTTTTTGGACCATGTGGGTAGTGATTAAATGGATTGTTCCTGATACAGAAATCCCTCCTCAAACTGATTTTTTTTTACTAACAGGAGGATGTTTAACTCCCAGTGAATTTATCCTCTACCATGTCATTGTGAATGGTGCAACTTTGGAGAAACCGAGTCTCGAACCTGTGACCCTCGGCTGTTGCTTGATGAGCAGAATAAAATAAAATCTCAAACATTAAACTACTAAATACAGACTACTGTCTTGAGAAGATTGTCATTGATTAGTCCTGGACATCATTTTGTATTGCCATTTAGAAAGAAAAAAAAAAAAAAACTTCGCGTTTCTGCTACAGATTATTTAAATTTATGCTACAAAGATGTGGACCAGCTCCTCTTTGAAAAAACACGCACATTAAAGAATCTTACGTATCTTCTGAAACTAATACAACTTTCATCCTACGGTGTATACTAAGACTATGTAACTTAACAAAATCTCCCCTCTTGCTTTAGATATTTGAATGGGTAATCTGGATGCTGAATAAATAAGATTAGGTAACTGGAAATTGATGGTGAATTCAAAACAGAAATACAAAATTTACTTGAAAATTTTACTTGAAAATTTACTACTAAATACAAAATTTACTTGAAAAGCAATAAATGATATAAAGTGCCTTTATAATAAGATAGTATTTTTTATAATGATAAAAAAATATGTTATGAAGCAGTTTGTATTATAATAATGGTTCAAAGTATATTATAAGATAGACTGCATCATTATAATGATACAAAGTATCTTATAAGAAAAGTATCTTAAAATAAATGAGTTCGTAAAGTAATCTTAGAAGCCGACTTTTATTTCATCAAAAACAAGGCTTTAATTTTCATCAAAAGCAGGGAACGCTTTCAGTTTAATATCATAAAACACATCATTATCGACCATATTCATAAAATATTATTTGAGTAAAAGATACAAGTGATATGAGTTTCTCATTCTATTAATTTCGTTGCTATATCTTTCTCCGATTTCTGTCTAAAGATAACTAACTTTAATTTTAAAATTGCCATTCTTTTCTAGTGGACGTACATTAACTGATACAATAAGGTATACTAACTGATAAGGATACTGATTTAAGAAAATTTAAAAAAAATAGTTTATTAAATAAATTAATATGACCTATTAATTTTATTAATTAATATTTAATTAACAAAACATAACACTTAATTATGGTTTGAGACAAGAAAAGAATTGAAATATCTAGATTTTGTCTCATCGAAAATTTTCCAGAAGCTTATGACAGTTTTCATTACAGCATGAAATATTAACACCTTACAATTTTTAAATAATAAAAGTAATTAATTTGATTGTGAAGACAATATTATGTGGTCAAAGTATTTATTAATAATTTTTGAAGCTCTTTTAACTTATGAATAGCGGTTGTAACAAGAGAAGGTAAAATAATTTAAAATAAACATTTGCAAATTAATTTGTAGGCAAGTACATTTCGTTCTGCCTTAGAAAAAGTAATGTAAGCCCCAAATTTTATCAGGCCCGAAAAAGAATATTTTTTAAATTGATTTATGTAATTTAATTATTTCTACTTATGTCTCATTTATTAATTTAATTCAATCGCTGAAGTTTCATATATTTGTTTCCCAAGATTTCTTTGATTTTTTTTAAACATCATATTTCACTTCAAAAGGATTTTTATTTTAAGTACGATAATATCAAGGCACCCTCTGAAAATTCTAAATTCCCATAAAAGCTTTACTTAAGTTGTAATGTTTTCAAAATTCATTTCACTTTTAGAAAGAAAGTCAAAGTATCAGTGGCGTGTTTAATTTATTTTGTTTTCTACTTGAAACATTGAATTTTCTGTTCCAAGTATCAGGACAATCAAAAGATTTTTAAACTACGTATATCCAAATTTATGAAAAATCACGAAAAGAAATAATATCATGGTCCTTTATCAATAAAGTAGCCAATAAAAATTTTATATGAAGATCACGTGAAATGAAATAAATATTTGACTGATTAAAAAGGAAACTATATTTTATTTTTATCTTCAGAAATCGATTTTCATTTCTTACTTTCTCATATACGAAAAATAAAGGAAGTATAATCAAAAAATTAAAATTTGAAATTTTGACTAACCTCCACTTCTCAGACCTCCTTGTGACCGAAAACAAATGTTTTGACTTTATATCAGTTTATCTATTTATCTGTCAGTTTTTGAACACGATAACTCAAAAACGCTTTAAGTTAGAAAGCTAAAATTTGGTACATGAAATTACGACCAAATTTCTAGATTTCTCTCAAATTTTGAATGAAACACATTCTGAGGAAGTCTGTCTATCTGGTACTTCGCGAACAAGTGAACAATAAAAAGTTAAAGAGTATATAGGTGAAATGTGGTACATCGATTTAGCATTCTAAAGGTAAACCGTCTATCAGTTTGTATTTTCGTATGTATGCAAGAGGAATAAACCGAATGACTTAAATCGGTAAAATGAAATGTTATTTTGTGATTACAGTTGTAGTTTGTGTCAAATTTTGATGTCGATCATCCAGAAAAAAATACCCTAAATACATATTTTTGTGTTAGATTCAATAAAAATTTAAGATTCAAGTCACAGATCTATGTTTCGAAACTATCGTTCAATAATATGATGTAAGACATTGGCGGTTTTACCCAAGATAACAATTTTTATCTGGAGAAAGAGGGATAAGACCTGTACTATAGAGAATGCGAGAAAGTTTCGGGTAGACCACTCTCGCTGGTTGAGCGATATGTTACATGTGAGACTGCTCATCTCCCACTCCCACAAAATGTCACCCGGCAGAAAGCGGCACGTGAGCAATTTAATGATGTGTCGTTCACTCTCAGTCAAAAGCTGCAGCGTGATCCAGAAAGAAAAACACGTCATTACCGCTCATTCATCGGACCGACATATGAAACTGAAGCTTTCGAGGGAATACATGTTTTGCTTCTGTGGGGAAGGGAAGGCATTAAGCCTCGTGTCTTACCGCCTCGTGTCTTACCGCCTCGACCGCCTACTTTTTTCTTTTTTTTTTTGCAACTAACTTTTTTTTTCTGGAAGAGGGGCTGCGCTAAGCTGCCGTTGCTTTTAGAACGAAAGTAATCTGATGACACGGATAAAAATCAATACAAAGAACCAGAGGGGACCACTGGTTTTGTTCAATGATTCCCAAGGGGATGGTACGATTTTTGTATGACAAATAAGTAAAATTTTTACAGAAAAAAATGATTATAACAATAACAAAGTTTTGAAAATAAAATTTTTCTCGTTATTATATGAGTTCATTCTGTTGAACTCTTATTTCAATTTTTATAAGAATTTTAAATATTCCATCTGAATTAAAAGCTAATTAAAATAGCTACATCTTCATTAAACTGCTCCCAACTAAATAACAAAAGCAAAACAATTTTCTTTATAATCGTAAATTCGGTTGCTCTCATTTGGATAGATATTCTTCTTATCCTGCACTTATAAATTTTCTCCAGTTATTTTCAGTCTTTTCATTTTTGCACTTGAACAATAATGAGAAGGCTACTTTTAATGATTAATCTAAAATCTCTTGTTTAAGAACAGTCTAGAAATCTAATTCAGTTTGTGCGTGTTTTTTTTATTTCCACTCATTTCTAATTAAATTCTCCACTCTTTTGTGACTTTATAGCATGTTGCAAAATTATTCACAAAAACCCTCTGTCCTTTCAGCCGTGCTACATTAATAAACATCTTCATAAATCCCCTCTATTTGCTATGGTTATGATTTTCGTAATTTTGCAATTACAAAACAATACAGCCATGAACTCGATAGCTTATGATGCTTTTTTAACCTTAAAATTTATTGCAATTTTTAAAACTTATTTTTTAAAATCTTTATGATAATTATTTATTATTATTATTGTAGAGCTTTTGTACTTTTCCCTGGGCTATGTAGCACAAGTTGATTTTATTATCTATCTAAATCAATTAAGTTATGCAATACAGAAGTATACCTGAAACTCTAACTCAGTTTGATGACCTTCTGCTAATATTTTGATGAGAATTCTCTCCCCCTCCCTCTTTAAATTTGGACGATCTGACCCCA
The DNA here is from genome assembly GCA_026543865.1 of Argiope aurantia. Classification (NCBI taxonomy): domain Eukaryota; kingdom Metazoa; phylum Arthropoda; class Arachnida; order Araneae; family Araneidae; genus Argiope; species Argiope aurantia. Next base: position 87,421 of record JAPMOR010067926.1, on the reverse strand, counting down.
ACATTTAAAAAAATGTGAAATAACAATTATTCACAATTTAGAATTAGAGTGATAAAATCTCGAAGCCTATCAACACTTTCACTTTGGATGCATGATGAAAAGATGAAAAGCTTTGTACTTGTTCGTTATTCTTTTAGGACAATTCGAACTTTGGAAAATTCTAATCACTCATCGTTTTCATAATTGTGGCTGATGAGAAATGATGATGACAGCGAATGATTTCAACTCGCCAAAATAGTCAGTAAATGATTTTACGGAATGTTTGCCGTTATTAAAAATATTTGGTTTTAGAAGTTTTGAGAGTTAGGAGTAGGCATTTCTTATGGAAAATTGTTAATTGGATTTTATTTCTGGTGCTGTATGTACACATGATGAAGTAATGCTTAAACTTTCATTAAATCAGTTCCATACATATTTCTCGGCCCAATAAAGTAGACCAATATTTAAAATTTCTCTCTTTCCAAATTTATTTTTTGTTTAAATTCTAATTTAAGTACTTACTCTTTCCTTACTGCCCCTATCATCCACCTTCCTTTGTACAAGTGAAGAAATTGTCTTTATTTCCAAACAAAAAATTCCATGTTTGATAATTAATCATATTAATTAAGAGATAGTTCTTAATTAAATATATTAATTAAACTATCTCTTAATTAATCCTATTAAGTAAGAGATACTTCTTAATTAAAAGTGAAAAATTCCATAGAATATTCAATACCAGGTTCTTTTTTCTTCGGATTATATCTAAACAGTTTCTCTATTCTAAAAGATAATGGAAAATGTGCAGAACATATTTCTTATAAAATTGCTAATTAAATATTCTTTTTATTTCCTTGTCTTTATACACAAATCAATATGAATGTTTAATACACATTCGTTAAATATGGAAGAAACATGAATATTTTAGATTACCTTTCCTTATTGTCAAATATCCAAGAAACCACTGGAAATGGTCTCACTGAAACTTTATCGCATATTCTCCAATAATTTGTATATATCTCCCCCCCCCCGCATAAAATTGGGATTTTGAGTCCATTTACCAAATTTCAGCTGTCTAACTCAAGACGTTTTTTAATTATCTTGTTCACAGACAGATATAATACCAAAAATGCGTTTTTCGAATTCAGAGAGCTCTGAAACGTGGAGATTCGTCAAGATGCTGAGTTCAAATTTTTTGATAATTACAACTTTTCCTCTATATTTCTTGCACGGGAAAGTAAAAAGCAAGGTTGAAAATGCGTACAAATTAGGACGTAAATAATGGGTTCGAAATGAAATTGCAATCAATTCATACGATTTCTGTTATAGATTTACATTAAAACAGTCTATTATTTTTCACACGTTAGTATGCCTCAAGCATTTTGCTGATAAATTATAACTATTAGCTATCACTGAGATGTATATACACTATCTATCAATAAGTAATTGGACACCTGTGATAAAAGATTTATTCATATTCAGTAGTTGGTAGAGCCTCCATCTGAGGCAATTACAGCCTTAACCCTCCGGGGCATACTTTCCACAAGTGTTGGGATAATGGACATTTTTTTTTTTCGTCCTCTCGGCTTGGAGAAAACATGCAAGTTTTTTTCCACCGATTTTGGACGATTATTGCACCCCTCAATTCGGCGATCGAACTCGCCCCAGAGGTCTTCTATAGGATTCAAGTCTGGATTCTGGGCAGGCCAGTCCAATCGGTTCACCCCATTGCCATCATTCCAATCCATGGTGAACCTCGCAACATGACAAGTGGCGTTGTCATCCTGGAAATAACAATGATCCAACCCGTAAAATTGCCTCAGTGTAGGAAGCTCACTGTTGTATAGAATAATAGAGTAAGAGTCGATGTTGAGCTTACCATGATTTGGGATCTAAGGTCCTTGACTATACTATGAGAAACATCCCCAGACCATAATTCCACCTCCGCCAAACTTTACTACAGGCACAATGCATTTTGGCAAAAGGTGTTATCCGTGCATACACCAAACCCATCCCCATACCAACTCCATCCGACTGGTAGAGATTGAACCTTGATGCATCACTCTGAGTACCTGTTTCTACACGTCTACGATCCAATTTCGACGTGCCTTGCAGTACTTCAACCGAACAGCGCGGTTGAATTTGCAATCAAAGGCTTATAAGTGGCAGCACGATCATGAAAACCAAGCAAATGTGCTTCTTTGCGGATGACATTTATCGAAACAACAGTCCCTTATGCTTGTTGGAACTCCTGGAGTATATGGGCGATCGGTTTGGTGCGGTTTTTCCGAATTTTTTTGAACAGCATTCGTAGATATCTGTCTCTTATTTTCTTGGCTCTACCCGGGCAAAGCACGTCCCGACAATCACCACTCACCTTCCACAACTTAATCACAAAACCCACTGTCGATTTTGGAATGCTTAACTAACTAAATATGTTCCTTGAGGATTTGCCATTTCTATGTTATCCGACAATTATGCCTTTCTCAAAGTCAGACAACTCTGAATTTGGTGGCATCTTATATGCGACTAATGCCAATGCTGCTTCCTTCAAATACCCTTTCCTTCAGAGCTCAGATTTCTTTAACAAACAGTCATTTCATCTTTTTTAGTTTAATTAATCAACAGTTCTAACTTGCTTTATAAATTATAATCTGTCTATTCAAATCTTAAATATATTCAGAACTTACGCTTAAAAAAACTATTTAACTTATCTGGTTAACTTACCTTAAGGTTATTACCTTAATGTTTACCTTAAATGCTCTTAAATTTGAGATAGAATTTTGAAATTAATAAATTACTTTCGTAAAATCAATCATCAAATTTTGTCAATTTAACTTTGGTTGCATAAGATGATGAACATTTTTTTAGACAGTTGAGTATTTTTGTTACTAAAATTAATACAGGATAATGTACTTCTTTACCTCAGATAAAGCTTAATACCAAATATTACATTTACAAAAATTAAGCAGCACAGTAAACGTGTTTCTAAATGATTTTTTTTTTCATTTTAAAAACAAAGAAGTTATTTGAATTAGGGGCAATATTAAAGATATCAGTTATCAAGAAAGTCAATTGAATCATTGAGAGAAATATTAGATTGCTAAATCTTATTTTTGGCAAATACATTATGCGGAATAATCTAAAACTCAAAATGATTTCATCTTTTTACTTAAAAATATTTAAGCAACGTCATATATAGCAAAACCGATAAAAGTATATTAGCAATGTCTTAAATATTAGAAAACTGCCTACTTCGGCATACAAGAAAAAAAAAATACAGCAAAATGAGTGCAGGTTTTTTTCCCTATTATGCATTGCAAATTACAAGCTCAAGAATTATTTCTTTTGTTATAATCTTGATAGAAAAAAATTAACTAGCATCATAAAATAAAATTAATATTGATAGATTTACAGAAAATATTGAGTTCATACTTATTTTAAACGATAGCGAAATTTTGATCTACAGTTTTAAGATATACGAAGTGGAAAAATCAGATTAGAAATTAGAAGGAAATTTTTATCTGTATAGAAAGAAACACCGAAAGTAATATGAACAAGGAATAATTAATAGTTAGCGTTATTTGTTGATAATATAACTTAATCTATAAGCTTATTTGTAGGTATTTATTCGTTTAGATATAATGGAACGAATATTTACACTTTTTGATTTAAAACATTTGTTAGATATTTGGGATTTAATTTAGAATAGAAATTATGTTGATTTTTTCTCATAAAATACTGGGTTTGGAAGTAAGAGTAAAGCCGAGTAAAATATTAAAGTGTGAAACAAACATTTTGAAAAATATCCAAGATTTAAATACTTGGGGAAAATTAATCATACTGTCGACAGAGTGATCAAAAAAAAAAAAAAAAAAAAAAAGACGATCAAATTTCTTTTGTTGACCAGAATCGAAATTTTGCCAATTGCGCTTAGCATGCAGCAATTTTTTAAAAAACAAATAATAGGTTAACCCTTTCTAGGGCCGTGGGAAGTATGTTTCCCACCAAATTTATCAATCTTTGTATGAAATTATGTAGGTTGGCATAAGTTCTGACAAATTTGTTTAGTAAGTCAGAAACTTCGATGCTTCAGTTCTTTATCTCAGACAAAATTATGTGTCTTGATTTATTACTTAATTATTAATGAACCAAATTAATTAATTAATCAAATTAAATATATCTAATAAGCTAAATGAATCTATTTTCTTATTCTAATTTCAAGCCTAAAACTATTTTAACATAATATGACTAGAAAAAAATTGCCCTTTAAAGGGTTAAGAACTTACCAGAGAAGAAAACTCAGCAGTCATGAAATCAGAAAAGCTTGGAAAGGGCTTTAGAAGAACTGTTGTCGGGTGGAATAGGCTACTCGAAAGCTGTACAACGTTTCAATACTCCACAGCATACCTTAGATGACAGAAATGAATTAGAAATTATAGCAATTAGTAACAGATTAGCAATTGAAACGATCATTTGAAAGCTGCTATATATTGTAAATGAACATTTCTTTGTCCTTTTTTTCTCACTGTAATCATAGATTAAATTTTTTGATAATTCAATTTTTTGGGAAAATCTATATTTTTCGATCCCTTCAGCTTCAAATTAATGACTTTAATCTTTAATTTAATCGTTACTTTTCATTAATCTGCATTGCTGTTTTATATGCTTAAAACTTCATGATTTGTTTTAAAACCTCTAAGTTCTGTAAATATATACATGCATAAATTAAAACTGGATATTCATTATAAAATAGATAAATACAAAAAAAAGAAAGATTTTATATATATACAAAAAAAGTAACAGAGATTTTACGATTTGAATGCGACAAACATAATAATGCTGAGTGGAAATTCAATGGAATGGAATTTTTTTCAACACCGAGATAATTCATTTTGTCTTATAGCAATTTTTATATTTGAAATAAGAAGATTTAATTCTATTCTGCAGAGTTATTAAAATAATGATAGAAAGTTTGATTTTTTCTACTGTACTATCTATTCTACTACTTTTTTTTTCTACTGCATCAACGAGTAGTTTTAAATGAGCATTTTGGAGAACAAGATTTCTTTTCTTACTGAAGAGACAGCCATTTTAATGAAGTACATTATTTAGTGTGACGATAATAATCTGAAACATACCTTAAAACAATTTTTTTTAATTATGTTCCTTAACATTTTGAATGTGAAATCTTAAATAGATGCCCTTATATTTGTTGTCTCGAAAAGTAGGCATTATGCTACATTTATAAATATAACGTACAACATATTTCTAAAAATTTGGTGGGGGGAAAAACGGGGAAAGGTAATATCAGAATTTCTTTTTGTTAGTCAAAAATTTATTTTAAATTATAATTCTGAATTTTTTACAAGTTAGCTACTAGTTCAATTTTCTTGAATAATTCAAGACAATGATTTAATAACGTAATGTTAATTATAAATGGTAACGTATGAAATGCTAATGAAGGATATATTCCAATCAATCAAATAAAGAATAATTTAATAAAGTATAATAATTCAATCAAA
>JAPMOR010067926.1:55419-67209 GCA_026543865.1 Argiope aurantia | reverse complement strand
TTGATATTTAAATTCATTGGTGATAATAACCTAACTAACTCATTTGGAAAGAAAATGTTTCAGATTTAGACAGAAATTAAATATCTATTCATTATTTGTTCTCTCTAAACATTCGAGAAATCACTCTCTTTTATCTTAATCTCCATGTCAATATCGATTGATAAATTTTACTTACATGTATTTACAGATAATGATGCAGTATTTTTTTTCTTTCTGTCTTTGTTTACAATGTATTTATCAGTGAAAATGCTTTTGGTTTTACGAAATTAAATACAAAAGAAACAACTGTCATATTTTTAGCTTACAAATTATTCTATTATGCAAATAGTCAGTGAGAAAAACAGTATAAAAATAATGAAATAGTTGAGTTAACTTAAATCTTTCGAAGCTATTAGATCAAAAGAGCTGAAATATTTCTTTTCACTTACGTTCCAATTAGAACGATACTTTTCAGCTGATTATTTATCACAAACCTCTTAAGAAACGGATATCCACTTAAATACGAGTATGGTGGCTATAATATTTTTCTTTAGACATAATGGGAGAAACCTTCTGGAATTAAACGATTTAGACTTATCGTTTCTCAATCAAACTTATCGTTCCTAATCAAAGCTGAAAAATGATTAAGATGATTAATAGATGTTTTTAATAATGAGGGAAAAAACGTTATTCTTAAAACTCAGAGCCCTGATTAAAGCTTTAACTGCATTTTGTGGCAGCAAATCACAGTTAAAGGTCACGTAACACTCTCAATCTTCATATTTAAAGCAGCCATAGTTGCATTGCAGTTTAATAATAATAACGGGTTTAGACCATTATTAGATATTTTGAATACAACTGACACATACATATTCTTAGAAAGGCTTTGTAAATCTTGATTTTTTAAAACAATTGCGAAGTCACTACCTTCGATAAAAATGTCAAGTAAAAAAAAATTTCAAATGAATATTAGAAAATTTTAAAGCAAAGCAAGAGACTATAAACATAGGAAATTTTACCATCCATTAAAATTATTCAAAAAGTTATTGAATTTCAATCAAGATGTATTTTTCCACTCAAAACCTGATTTTATGTATAATTTTCTTATTACAAATATGTAATTGAAGATATTACCAATGAATTAAATATGAATATAATGAATAATGTTTTTAAATAGTTCTCTAGAGAATGTGATAAAATAATTTGTATTGCATTGTATTTAAATTATTTTGCTTTTACGCAAAATGACATTAAATATTTGCTCAAGGTCTGATAATATTTTTTTTCTTCTATTTACTATAAAATATCAATTTTTTTATTGGAATTTTAAAATATTAGTCCGTTTTCTACTAAAAAGTTTAAAATTATGTGGTATTATTTTTATCTGAATTTGTTTATAAATTGATTCTAGCATGTTTCAAGTTTTATAAAATTTAGATTTAAAAAAAACAGCTTAAATTTAAGATATTTTTAAAACCAAAATAATTTGTAGAGAAAACTAGGAATCTATTTTTATTCTTAATAAATACAATGAAAAACAAATGGTTTTTATATATCATATAGACATATTAAAAAATTCTCCTTAGGGGTTTGGATTCTTTAATTAAGGGCACTGCAGAACATTTTTAAAGAAAATTGATATTATAAGACAATCATATTCCTTAATGTTGCAATCATCCTTCCTGTTACACACTACGTGCATGATAAATCTTTTCAGGGCTGGAAGCTATTTAAAATTCAGTTATTTTTCAATTTGATTCCTCTCTTTCTCATCTGTTTTAATTTAAACACAGCTTGTCCTTCGTGAGACTTGATATTTACTTTGTGAATTTTATCGAAACAACATTTAACCTTGCTTGCAACAATAGTGCATTCCGTTGAAGATTTCCTCAGAGCATAAAAGTGCTAATTTATTTTTTCACTTCTAATCTCAGTGGCATTGAGAGGCATTTATTATTATTTTATTTATTTATTGTCTGATATTGCTTATGGTGTGGGAATTTTATATAATCTGGAGAGTGCAATAGTATTTGATTTTTTCATGGAGCGTGAATAATACATAATTATTTTGGTGTCTTGTAAATTATTGTAATAAATATATATTGAAATTCCGGCTTATTAATGTTTTTATCAACTATTCCTGTGGTTTTTTTATGAACAGATAATTTAAGAATAACAGGCTTAGTTTATATTTAGATGGTTAGTGTTCCATTCTCAAAGCATTAGGCTTACAAGAATAACGGATCATGAAGATAAATGTTCCTTTGGTCATTTTACCAATAATATTTCATTGCAATAAATTCAATCTATTTTTCATTATCTCTATATTTTTCTTCCTACATTAATTTTTTACTTAGAGAGGGCACCTTTCAATGGCGTATCTAAGAGGGAGCAGTCAGGACAAGTATCTCTGTTGCCATTACTGAGCTGGGTAATATCAGGTAGTTGCATATGAGAGAAAAGTGCGTTTTTTTTAAACTCTTATTCCACAGATTTTTAAAAATTAAATGTTCCCAATCAAATGTAGAAGAATTCACGATCTTAATAACTGGAAAATCATTTCAGGCTAGGCTTTCCGAAACACAACTATAAATGGTTTAATGCTAAAGAGATATGAAGACCAAAATTAAATTTACTTAAGAGAAAATTCTTTAATACATTTTCTAAAAACCTTTATGTCACTGGAGTAATCCTAAGATTTTTTAAAGGAAATTTTATGAATTAACTCCACAAGTTACTTCGGTTTCCCTCACGGTACACCTGGAAATACAGTATTATAGCTTCCATGTTTATACTGATACTGGCTTCTTCTGAAGTTCGTCACAAATAATTAAAAATAAAGTATCATTACTATAGCAGGGAATACATGCAACTAAACTCTCAATAATCAGACGATGAAAATTTCGGCCGAAAATTTAATTTATTAAGTTATATTATTATTTATATTTATTTATTATTTATATTATTATTTATTTATTATTTATAATTCTACTTTTTAATCTCCATTTGGGAAAAAATATTTTTGTAGAAACACCAAAAGAGTTATAATAAAGTGAAAATTGGTATATGTATTGGACCTGATATAAGCACGCGACCTTCTGTTCTGGGGAAAGGTCAGAAGTTGCTTTCTTCTTTCAAGGAGCTCCGGAATTTCAGAGCAGGATAAAGTACGGAAAGAAAAGCTTCAGCTTGCTTAGTTAAGTTTAAAGGGAGTCCATTACAAATTATAAACATTTAGCGTTTCAATGGATAAAATAATAATGCATATCAATTTTGTCACTATTATTAATATTGGTGGATTTCTCTCCAGCAGATAAAGCAATTTCGATATATTTTGTTTAAATTTTTAAATCCGATGTCAACGGAATGCATATTTGTTTTATGTTTTTCTACTGAATCAAATTTTCACACAATTTCTGCAAACACATTTTCCACAAATTTCTTATTTTAGTCCTCTTTAAATGGTTAAAGTAATAATGCATCAGATTTTCTGAGTAAGTCTAGAAACAATTTCATTAAAAAAAAACTTTCGAAATTAAAATTTTTTGAAACTTAATGTTTTTTCCAACAGCTTTTCTACATGTACTTATGATGGTTTTTTGATGAAAGAATCGTACGTATTTAACGGCCAAAATGCAGTGATCATTTTTTATACTAAAAGTGAATACGTATGTGGTGTCTGTCGGTTGAGATTTTACAAAGCAGACTTTTTGATTTAAAGTTGCAGAATTTGACCTTTGGAGAGTAGGAATGTCTATATCCAGGCGATTTTTTAGAAAGTTTGATTAGAATTTCAATTAATTCAAATGTTCGTGAAATTTCGGGGAAAGGGTTTGAGATTTACTTAAAAAACTATTATCTCACGAAAATAATTCTTACACCAGCTTAAATTTCAAAAAATTATCTTGTTAATGATATAAATTTAGTTTCCATTCAATTTTACATTACCAAATTTTAAAAAAAAATTGAATATGATTAGCAAGAGTTGTTTTTATATTTGAAATTGAAGTTAAATCCATTTCATTGTTTCATCAAATTTTTAAACTTTTATTTTTTTAGTATTGGAAAAATATTATTAATCTCAAATAATTTTTAAATCAAGAATTTTACTTTACTCTTAAACTATAAGAATGTAGTAAGTGGTTTTATAGCTTAAGGGTATCAGATTTTCTTTCTCGCTCTCTGTATGATTTTAAATATAAAGTAATTTTTCCTATGAATTTAATAGTTATTTATTAATAATTAAGTATACTTTCCTTATTTAGGGGGTATTCATACCTTCTAATGCTGTAGATATTTTCAACACTGCGTTTCATACGAAAATAGAAATTATCTTTATTTTAAGAATTAAAGTATCTGTAGCTATTAATTTATGTTAGTCAAATGTAGGTCATATTAGATTCAATATGAAATTTCTGATCACAAAATAAATGACGATGTTGTGCCCTCGTTACAACGGAAAGGGGTGCAGTAGCTTCTGAGGATAAAGACCCCTGAGCACCGGAGCGCAGAAGCCTGACTTTTTGCTCACATGAAGATGAAATTCACACATTCGCTTGCACAGCCCCTTTTTACAGGAGGGGGGAGGGGCATTCACACACGTCACAGATAGAACACAGATGAAGAACAACTATGCCCGAACCGGGATTCGAACCCGGATCACGGGGAAGATGCGCTACCCCTATGCACGGATGCCAGCCAGAAAATAAATGCAATTATTGAAATAATCATCAGATTCATACGAAACCTTAATGGCTAAATATGGTTGTTTCTCTCATTTTATTATAAATATCATCAATTTCTTGGAAACTTCCAAGATTCTGCGTCATTTCGAAATGCTTTTTTGATATTAATGATCGAGTTGCGAAAGATGGAGAATATTCTAGCTTAATAAGCAAAAATTGATATATATCCGTTTTATAAACGAGTAATATGAGTACTATTTTATTAAAAGGGATCCTCTAGATTCATTATTTAAAATGTGGGAGGCAGAAACAACAGACGCCAACGTGGGACGTAAGATCCAATTTCGTATTGCGCAGGAAAGCAGATCATAGCTTTATTATTAGAAAATACAGTCAATTAGTATCCTATTATCCACTGAAAAACAATTAGTATTTTGAGAAGATCGATTCCTGTTTCTTATTGCTGTAAGTTAAACTGAATAACAAGAAACAGGAGAAACTTTCTTTCTATAAATAAATCTTTATTGTAAGCTCGGATCATAGAAAAACAACAGATGAAATCTTATCGTTTTGTTTGTGACTGCTTTCATGAAAACATCAGAGCGGAGCCTGTAAACGAATTCTGCGCTGAGAAGTTGTTCAATTTAAGGGGTCTCAGTACTCTTAAATTCAAATTTTTCGATTTTTTTTTGGAACAATATATGTCAAATTCCCATTTTTTCTGATCCTTTTGCTACTAAAATTTTAACAATACTATCAAAACTTCCAGAATTAGCGAGAAAAAAATTAAAATAATACCGGTTAAACGCAAACAGAAACTTCCTCACCCAGAATGTCAAATGACATACAATCGCAGCATTATTTGATGCACATAAGGACAAAAAACTTAACATTTCAAAACAAATGGAACAATATAAGCTAACTAAGGACAGTGTATATCTTCGGGGGCTTGTAATTTGTATTACTTGGATCAAATTCTTTTTTTACTTTAACGTCATTTTTCTCAAAATAAGAAATGAAGTTTGCGCGCGGGATATCTCAAAAATATACATATCCTATTTATCTGAAATTTCATACGCATGTTCAAAATAAATTCCTCTGTGATTTATAAATCAATTTTTATATAAGTTATTGATAGAAAAATTTTACTTGAATTTTAATTAGACTTTTTTTTATTTCAATTTTTTTAATAATTGTATTTTAAATTTTTTTCAATTTTATAAGTTTTATAAAACAAAAGTAACAGTTCGAGCTAACTAAAGGTAGTTCTTATGCTTCAGGAGCTTTTTAACTTATATAAATTTATTTATATTCTTTTCTTGTTATTTTTCAACTTTAATGTCCTTTTTCTCAAAATATAAAAATTAAAATTGTGCGCAGGATAGCTCAAAAACTACTTATTTTATATCTGAAATTTCATGCACATGCTCAAAATAAGTTATTTTATGACATATGCATCAATTTTTAGATAAATTATTCACAAAAAAATTTTACTTGAACTTTAATTAGACTTTTCTTAAAATTTCATTTTTTTTTAAATAATTGCATTTTAAAAATATCTTTCGAAAAGTTTTTAAAAAATATGTATAACTTCAAACCTGAGCATTTTTTGCAAATTAATATTGACTTTATAAATTTTGACCAATTTTTAAATTCAGAATCCTGCGGGCAGTAAAATACAGATTTTTAAAATTTTGAAAAAATATCTGATTTATATTTCTTTAAATTTTTTTTAAATTTTTCTCTGAAATTATATGAAAACCAGATAAATAATGTAATTATATATGAATACTCCATGATTAAATTTTCAAATTTCACAGATGTTTCATTTGTAAATTACTTTGATTGGAAAAAGGATAGATTTTTGCTTTCATGGGTAGTTGATAAGAGTCCTGAAACACCTTAAGATCATTTCATTACTAAGAAGATAAAATTAATTTAATATGTCATTTAATTGTTTCATAGTATTTGACATTAATTAATTAATAATAAACTCAGTGAGCTGAAGAGAAGAAATATAAGCTTGTAAATAAAAATATCGAAATATTTAGAAATATCTTCATTATTTCTGTTTAATGCTGTTTTTTTAATTCTCTTTCAAAAAAAAAATTAAACATTCTAATCCGATATCAAAATATTATTTTTGAATTGTTTAAAAAATAATTTCAGTTATTTTATATATTATTCAACTAAGTGTTTTTCAGAAGTGTTATTTTCTTTTTTTAATCTTTGAAATGATTGTGATAAATTATTTTTGTAGATTTAATTAATTTAATTTTGTAGATTAAAAAGTGCCAAATTCTTAAAGTATATTTCTTTTAAATAACAAAGCATCTCAAACTTACATTAATTAATATCTTCAACATGGGCTGAAAATTTAAAAATTAAAAATCAATAATTAGTTTAAATTTTATATTACCATCTGCCGACTCTAATTTGATAAGAAAAGATATTATCACTTTAAAAATATGTTGTTGGAAAAGATCTTTCAAGTCTCATTTTCCCTTTATTACCATTTATTTAAATTAAAATCAAAGGATTATCTTTTGCATTTTTTACTGAAAATAGTTTCTAAAATCTAGTATCTTATAAATATTGCTCGATTTAAATTTAAATTTCTGACACTAAACTGGTGCATTTTTGTGTATAAATTTCCTTAAAAAAAATGTTCTGTGACATTTGTAAATTTTAAAGTATGAATTTTGGAATTTCATTTGTAAATCATATATGAAGCATATTTAATACTTATCTTTTTCAACATTCAATACCAGTTAGTGAAAAAAAAATCCAGGCAGATTACAAAACAAAATGTCATATAAAGGTTTTCTTATAGTAAGTAAAAGACGCTGTAGATATGGTGAGCTAATGTATAAGGAATTACTCGATTAGTTATAAACACGAATTGCATATTTTAAAAAGTCATTCAGGCCAACAATTACTTACAGCTGAATATATGGGCCAGAATAATTAACTTTATTAGCTGCAAAAACTCAGCGCATTCTCATTTTTTTATGTGTCAAAATTTAATCCAAAAATTAATACACATTTGTTTACGGTTTTTTTATCCTATATTCCAATTTCTTTCTTTCTTTTTTGCTTAATTAATGCTTTCAGCATTAAAAATTAAACAATTTCAGTAATTAGGTATGTTAATTTCTATTATAAAATTAATACAATTATATTATTGATGAACCATTCTCTTGCGGAAAGCGGCGAGACCAAGTTCACAAAAATTTTATAAATTAACAAGCAACAATATTAACTGAAATTTTTTTTATAAATTCATAATTAACTTTAACAAAAATTTCAATTTTAACTCTCTTTGACAAAGTTTCAGAACGTTTGTATGGAGGATGTGGTGTTTGTAATTTTTTTAAAAAATGAAGAGGTAGTGTTAGATTCTTACTTGCGTTAGGCTACATTTTATGTACGTACGCTTTGGTGCCTGCCTTCACAATAGCTTTAATCTTAACTTCGGAGACATAATAGTAAAAATCAATTTTGGAACAAGCTATATAATGATTATTGTTCTTTTGCCAACACTCCGCTTACTAATCCTCCTTATTACACCAATATTAGGGCGCTTCATTTACAATAGTAGACTTAAAGTTAACCATGTTCGCTGGAATCGGGGCTCTATTCTCCGATCTTCCGGTCTTAAATGTCAAGATCTTACCGTCTGCTTACCGGGGTCTCCAGCTTTCGTTGATTCTGTTGAAAACTTAGAAAAGGACCATCTGTGATATCAACAAAACGAATTCAAAGAAGGAAGACAGATACCATATTATTTTTCATTTTCAATTATATCAGGTTTCTTAAAATATGAATGAAGCCCTCGACTGGAGGCCAGCTTTATATATAGATAGACAAAGACTTGGATAACAAAAATATATTAAAAAGCGACCATAAAAATTTGTCATTTGATCCTAGGCACTTATATTCATGCATATCATATAAGTTCAAAAATATTTTAAGATTCCTGATTCACTAATTTTAAACATTCACCAAGGCAGTAACCCCAGATCGGAAGAAAATCTGTATATTATTCATTTAATTTTTTTAAAATTATTAACTAAACTGATAAAAAATGAATTAATTTTTGGTCATAAAAAATGGATTAATTTTTGGTCGATCGCGAAAAAATTTCGTATGTATATATATATATCTTTGAATGCAATTTACAAAATGTTCTGAATGTGCTTATTATAATCTTCGTCCAGACTTACATCAGATTTTTTTTTTTTTTTTTTTTTTTTGTAGAATTATATTTACTGACAAAAAATTTTTTTCTGCACAAAAAGTTTCTATTTTGGTCCATGAAACCTCTCTTTTTTTCAAAAGAGCAAAATTCTTGCTATATTTTATCAATGACATTCCATAGTTCGGCTGACGTTCTCAGAGATTTCAAATGCAACTTCTGGCTCTCCATCTTTACTTCGATAAAAATAAGAATCATAAATAGCCACATAATAATAGCACAAGCATTATTAAAGAGCATAGCCACGTGGCCTTGCAGTTTCGTATTTAATTTAATTGCTTTAATTATATTAAATTTCCGTTTAAAAGCAATATGAGGACTGTTTCGGAATGTACTTCATAATTTTGAACTCTGATCAGATGATGAGGAGCACTCATAATCTGTCATCTCCTCTCCAAGCTTCCATACCACACCAGTGGGCAGATGGTTTATTCGCAATTTCGAATTTAATACACACAAAAACCGATTCAAGACAGGTCTTAACTGGAATCGGGTTTTGAACCTTGTATCCTATGGCATCGTAGCTTTATCACTAGACCAAAGTGGTCAACAATCACAAAATAAAGGCAGTTGTGTAAGTTATCTGTCATGCAATTCGTAATAAGAAATCGTAATATCTCGTAATAAGAAAATGTCTCTCAGTTTCTGAAGTAAATGAAGGAAAAAAAAAGCGGGACTAATCAATTATACAGTTTAATAATTATAGGCCCATCTGCGAAAGAGAGATCTCAAGCTCTCCGCTTTTTTTTTTTTATTTAGATTTATGTATTTCGAAGTGATTATTTATTCATATTGCGGAAAGATTAATGCTGTAGCTTGACTCTGGATTCAAAAGTTCTCCGAGTGGAACTATTAGCAGTTCAAATAGTACTAGCATTGGATTTGGGAGAACTGGACCAAGATAAAATTCTCCATACATAATTTGTCTTCTGTATGGATATTAAAAAGTACTTCAGTCAAATCCAAATTTGTATTAGATGTAGAGATCAAGAATAAAGTTTTGAATCCCAATTCCTGTCAGACTTAAATGCATCAAAGTGCATTTTGAAAAGGACTTGAGAAATGAGCTGACAGACATTTTGATGGGATTGCCACCGAATGCACTCAAGTATTAAAAATTCTAGCCTCTTATTCGTTTTTCAAAAGAATTTATAAGCAAGAATTTATAAGAAATTGAATTTCAGATTCATTCTTCTCCTTTCTAGAGTGCGTACAATTATGCATGTGCTAAACGATAATAAATAACCGATTTATAACTAATAAGTATTTACCTATCGCAGATAAAATTTCCTATTATGTTCATTTAGATTTAATTTAATTAACATTCCTAATTATGTTTGAAGAGATTTCTACGCAGTGCCGACTACTACGATAGCTTTTGTTCCTTTAATTCATAAATCGCACTTTTATATATCCATGAATATAATAAAATCTAAATAGACTGAGATCATCAAAATTAAAAAAAAAAAAAAAAAACTTTGTATCAAACAATTCGAAATTCTTTTCTGAGAAATTAATTTGTATTTGTAGCGATATTACAAATAAATTATATTGCATATTCTGGTGATATTACAATCAAATTTATGACATATTATGGTGATATTATTAAACTTTTTCGAAAAAAATCTATTAATGTAACGAAACCCTTTCTTCTCCTAATATTCTGAGACTTCCTCTTCTAATTGTATTATTTTGGATTTTTTTCGTGTAATTTAGTATTGTTTTATTTGTGGTTTGTATATTATAATTATAATATGATTTCGTTTAGCTGACTTTTGTTATGTAAACAATGTTGGGGGGTTTTCTGTATAAACGTTGGAAGCGATCGTCTCGTGTCTGGAGACCCTGGAGGAGGCTTAAAATCTATTTAATAAACATCGCATTACTAATTGACATCGAATTTACGATACCTCAGTCTTGTTTAAAGGGCAATCCACTCCTCAGAAAAAAACATTTTCGTCTTCCTTTTTCTTAAAAAAAAATTAACAAGTGAAGGAAAATAGCCAAAATAAGCGTTTTCAGAATTAAACTTTAGTGCAGTATATGTGTAACAATACTTATAAATGATTCTTCTGGTCAGATGAGAGGCGTATATATGCTCCATGCAGAACGAGATAAGCAGAAGTCCATAACATTTCTTGGATGATACGTTCATTTTATCTCGGCTGCAATAATTAGATATACCTTTTTTCTCATTGAAAAGTGGTATTCTTTGAAGGAAAAATGTTTATTATCATATTCGGATCCGACAACTATATGACGTTAGCGTGCCGGAGCATGTGTGTAAAACGGTGAATCAAGTTCTTTTGATAGCTAACTGTGAGACTGATAGAACAAGTTCTAGAAGAGGTTATAACATTTTAAGCACTATTTACAATCATGAGATAGGGTAAAATTTGACATGCTTTTTAATAGAATTTGGCTGATTTCCACATTGTATTTTCTGAGAAAAAAAATTGCTGTTCAATGAATTTAAATGAAACTGCACGAAGAAAATAACGGAGAAATGGTATTTCTTCTCTAATAAATAATATGCCTATCTCGAATAACATACATTTCCCACAAGATTTACAAAATAAGAAATTTTATGGATTTATGCGTTTGTCTTTTGCTTTCCTTATTTCAAATGCAATGTATTTATTTCCAACTTCAGAATAATTTTCTAATGTGAATGTTATTTTGATCATTTTTCCTTGATCCGCTAACATAGAAGCTCTCCTGGTATAGATACAGAGATATTGGATCTTTATTTATTTTATATTTATATGAAAAAGTTTACGAACATGTTTTTATGTGCTCATTGATTCTGTCAGAAGGATGTGTCCATAAAGTTTATATATATATATATATATATATATATATATATAT
>JAPMOR010067926.1:33964-55319 GCA_026543865.1 Argiope aurantia | reverse complement strand
ATTAGACGTAATTGTCTGAATTTCCTTAACAGAAAAAATCCCTTTTTTTGAATCCCTGCATGAGGGTGACACTTGAAAAAGTCTTCAGGCCGGATTCCTTATTTTATATATAGTTTGGAAGAAGTTCTACTCAGATAAATTTGAGATTTCAAGTAGAGCACTTGAAAATAAATTCTTAATTTTTGTTGAAAGAAATAAAGTTAAAGGTTTTTGTTATTGATGATCTTATTTTTTATAACATTAATAAGGCTTAAAAGATGTAGCTCCCCCTCCTCTTATTTTTGTGATTGAACATTGGTTTTAACATCAGTAATTTACTTTCACTCATAAATCATGAAATTACATTTAAATCTTCGATAACGTTTTGTTATAGAAACTTTTGATCATAATTTACAACATAAAACAAATTATTTCTTGTCAATACAGAATATACAATATTGTCGTATTTAAGAAGGTAAAAATGCATCTGGCTACTTTTGTAACAGCTCTACTCTTTCTCTCAAAACTACATAGAAATAAGATAATTTTTGAATTATTGATTTTGAAGAAATATATAGCAGAATGTTATTACAATAATAGCATTTATATAAAAAAACAATTAAATTTTCTTTTTACATCAAATTTAAGTTTTAAAATACTGTTAAACAAAATCAACCCACACAAAGTACTTTAAAAATACTTGAAAATAAAATACAAAGGTTCATAACGTATCAAAGGTTTCCGGTTTAATACGTTATGAAATCTATAAATTTCTGATAAAACCATAATATCAGCATAAGGTATAGGCTCCCTTCCGTCTTTTTTTACATGAGGAGACAAAATAATATCGATGACAATGCAAAATGATGTAAAAAATATGAAAGTATATCAAAATAAACCCAATTTATAGATTTTCTAGCAAATAAACGTATTATTTTGTGCATTTCTTTTAATTCAGGATTATCCTTCATTTAACCGCTTAACTGTTTTGCCCGAGTGCCATACGTACATCGATTTATCAAATTTTGATAGTTGTAAGCAAAAAATAAAACCATTCATAACGATTATAATTCAATATTAAAATTACTTCGAATACATAGATATGTCAAGTATTCAATGGATATCCATTTGAATCAAAATAAGAAAATATTTCCAATATAGAAGGTGTCATCTTATTAGATAGTAAAGAAAATAAAACAGTTAATGTTTTAATGAACATTGCTCATGAAATGTATGATATCCCAGAAACTTTTAATTCGTATAATATGCAATTTAGAAATTGTTTTAATTTCTATACAAATGCATATTATGTTAATTAAGATACAAATTTAGAAATTTTGTAAACAATACAATACAAATTTTGTAAAATCATCCATGTAATCTTTGAAAAAAAAGCTCAACCAATAATGCTTCAATAGTTTTTCAAAAATTTTAGTAATTTAAAACTTTTTGAAATACTATAGGTTTTCTATAAAGCTGAAGTTATAAAAAAAATTACACTGCATATAGAAAACTCAAAAACAGTTTTTATCGCAAGTCTAAATTACAAAAATATATGATTTGATTTCTTTGCATTTTTACACATAAAATTTGAATTATATTTTTGAGCTATGAAGTATATTTATTATGATTTTAACTTTATTGTTCTTTTCTTGCATTTAAGTTTCAATAATTTTGACTTTCCTTTTGTTAAAAATCTCAATTTTTTTTTCTGTTAAAAAAATTATTAGATCTCATATAAATGCTTCAGTCATAATTTTCTGATTACAATTATGTGTGAAAAGACTGGGTTTTCATAGCTTATAAATATTAAGCGTAAAATTTGATACATTTTTATTTCTTTATTAAATTCGCCAGAGCATATAATTTATGTGCATGTGAATTATTTATATAATTATCATAAATTCTAGAGCTAAGAATGCAATTAAATCGTCTTTTAACAAGAAAATGATATTTTCTTTATATTTTAAGAATAAAAATATTTTTGCTATTAAATTCTCTTATTCATTCGCATGCTATTATTTAACTGAAATAGGCATTTCCAATCAGCTAAAGGATGCAATTACTATGGTAACCATTATTATTATCTGTGGCAGTAATAGTAAAGTTCAGTAACATAATAACAGAACAGAACAGAATATAATAACAGAATTCTCGTAAATTTTTCTTTTTAGCTTTGTTACATGCAAAACATTCACTACATTTTCATTGTGACTGCGCATCAAAATTTAATTCAAATATTAATGAATTTTCTATGCCCTGAAGAGCTAATATTCATATTGAACAATGCTATCCCTTCAGCACATTTCTACAAAAATTAATTAAAGTCAATGCAAAACTTTAAACTTTTTGCAGCACACCAATAATTTTATTAGTGTTTTTATTATGTTTAAACATCAAGATTCAGTTTAAAACAATTGTAATTTTTCACCGTATCCCAAATATCCTACAACGTTTAGAAAACCTTCACTAATCACTTCCTAACCCTTTCTGTAGATGAGTTATGGATGATTAATAGGCTTTATGTGACCCGTACGCAAATGTCCCTGTACACAGAACTCTTAATACCATTTTCCAGGGCAGTGATTTTGGAAAACCGCTTGGACCCGTAGTTCAAATTAGTCTAATTAAATGGGTATTATAGTTTTTATGAAGGAAGAATTTTGAAGATGTTTGCAGCCTGAAACATCATGAAATCACTATGGTGGGTTACATAACATAGTACAGCATTTGTGCCTTACCAACAGTTAAAAGAATAAGTTCATATGTTTCGCACCTCTAAAGTGTTGTCAGAGTTGTAAAAATGAAAGACGTGGCATTTTTATATTCGCTAAAAAGAATTTATATATATCATTTCTAGAAATCAGGGTCGGATTATTACATAGGCAAAGTAAGTAATTTTTGTGGGGTCCTGCAACTTTAAGGGGGTGAGCGGTGAGGCTACGAAATATTTTTGAAGTATTTTCGAAGTAACTTTCATTAAATTTACAAAGGCCGAACTTATACAAACTCGAAAAATATTCAGATTGAAATAAAGTATCATTTAAATTTTCGAACATAATTATGATAACATTCCTTATAATTCTGATAACATTAACATTCCTTATTAATTACTCTTCGTAAACTTTACATTAAGTTGTTGTATGTTTCTAAAAAAATATGATATTTTATATTTGAAAAATATCTGATTTCATAATTAAATAACATTTTGATCTTTTACAAATGTTTTGTCATTTTTTTTTTACTATTCTACTTAAAATTTGTTTTATATTTTTATTTTATATTTTTTGCACGTGATTTATTAGCAGTAGCTCTCTTGAAAGTGATGCACAATTTAATCTTTGGCTGTCTCAGTTTGTCAAAATTTTCTGCTTAGAATTGCTTATATAATGATTAAATCGAAACCAATAAAAAATTGGTTTTGAAATTTGAAGAAAGAAAAATAAGGACCCTTGATATACACTGCCAAGGACTTCGTTCAACACTGCTTGAAATGAAAATATAACCATATATAAACGAATAAAAATCAAAATCAAAAACAAATAAATGCCTACATGTTTATTTTTTTATGAAAACACTTGAAAGGTTAAATATTTGATTACATATTGTTTTGTAGATGCAAAATGTAAAAGTAACAACGGTTGTCTTAATAATAAAATAATTTTTATTTGAAAACTAAATTAATTATTTGATTTTTCTCCATTAAATGGCAAATAATGCATTAAATTAAGGTACAAAAGTCTTCATTTATTAGGCATTTACGAATTTTTACGCAATATATGTTTATTAGCATTAAAACTTGTCTCGGAATTGTTTCGACATGTCTCATAAATTAAAGTTGAATAATTACATAGTCATGATTTTAATTCTTCATTAAAGAAAACATAATTTTTAAAGTTCCTTTTTTGTAAATTTTCTTCTTATCAAGAAAATTACTTTTTAATAAATTATTTAAAGATAATTTTCTTGATGAGAAGAATAATATTTCAAGACATTTCAATAAATATACAAAAAAAGAAAAGGGAAAATATCGAATCCCATTAATGTAAAAAATTAGATTATAGAAGGTCAGCAAGCAACATGTGCTACGCGGGTACAATTTCTTACTTAACGTTTCTATTTTCCTTTCCGCTCGCTTTACTAATTTGTAATATGAGCGGAAAGAGGCCGGTCTTTATTTTAAACCGCATCAAGAGCCATTTGCGGAAAAATATAAACCAACCACGCTTAACTGTAGCTCTGATTATTGGAAATAATAGGAATGAGATTACATACATATGAAAAGATGTAGAAGTACAAATTCTACGAAATGAAAAGCAAGAAACATGGGATTTCAGTATTTACCCCCCCCCCCTTTATTTTTACACCCGAAAACTGCTTCAGAGCATAAAACTATTCGCTTATCCATTTGATTTTACATTATAATACTTAAATCCAACAACAATCTAAGTTTTCGAAATATTCATTTATAGTTGAAAAAATTTAGATTACTTAAGAGAATTTTTTCTCATAGAATTTGCTTTATTTCTCTCCGGCGATTTTTCTTTATCGCAATTACCTTCTATTGATCATGCGTATAAACAAGCTCTTTCCATGTGCTCTTTTCTTTCAATAAGGCTCTCTTAACTACAAAATTACTATCTCCAGAGTAGCACCAGTTATGTTTTAAACCGGGTTTTAAACGTTTTTCAATTGTGGAAAAATGTTTAACAAGAAGATATTTGAAAATAATTTTCAATGAAAAGGAAATTTTAAAAATTATTGAAGATCAATTTGAATTATTAGTATTATTTCATTAGGAATAATTATTTCCAACTGTTTTTTTTTATTTAAAAATGTTGACAAGTCAGAAAGAAGATGCTTTCAAAACTTATTAATTCAACTATTATTCTACATGATCCATTATAAAATTGTGAAGAAGAAGTTTTGACTTGGGAGATCACAGTTCCAGTGCAAAATATTGTATTAGCCACTCAGAATGAAATATAAGAAATTTGAAACTTCTTAATTTGCATCAATAAGAGCATTCGCATTGAAATGGACCATAGTGAATGCATACATACCTTAAGTGATAATTTTTTTTTCTCTTTCTTAAATTTAAAGTATAAAAAGAGGAAGTATTTTAAGTGCCAAATGCTCTATTTCGAGAATTTGAAAATTTTCTGCCTTCAAAGCACCTACATACCCGGAAAAAAATTGAGAATTATGTCTGTCTGTCCTTGCGTATATGAGAGAGAAAATTCGAAAACTGAAGCAGCTAGAAAAATTATATTCTACACGTAATCTTTTGACACCAAAATTGTGAATCTATCAAATTTTGAATAGAAATTCGTGAAAGAAAATTCTGTCTATCTCTCCCTGCGTGTCATGTTATTTGATAGCCACACGGATATTAAAGAAAAAGTTTTTTGTTCTTTTTTTCTCTCGAAATATAATCAGTTGAATAGATTTCATTTTCAGCAGGTTTCGTTAATAATATTAAATAGCATCACTTTTATCCCTACATATGCATTTATATCAACTTACGATTTACGATTAATTCCTTCGATGCTCAGCTGTAATCCCTTAAGTCCTTACAACTTATATAAAATATAAGTAAAGAATATAAACAAAAATAATTATTTCAAAGTTAATTAAAATTAGTGATTTCTTAATTAAGATAAGATTTCTTTATTAAAGCAATCTTCAAGTCAAAAATCTAATTATAAAATTTTTTATTGACTAATTCTTAAATTATTGAAATGAATTAAAAAGGCCGTAATTTAAATTATACAGAAATCATCTCTAAGCATTAACCACACTATGATAATGCATGAGTCACCACTGTATATATTTCGCAATAGAAGAATTACATTTTTATATTTTGGTCTCAATCAATGAGATTTTTTTAAATTTCCTCCATTCATTATGAAAACTGAATAGAAGCATTGTAGATGTAAAAGGACATCCATTATCTTCAGTAATCAATATTTCCTTCACTTCTTTTGTTTGTAAAACGTATTCAGACAAAACATTGTAAAATATTGTAAATCGTATGTTCAGGGCCAAATCAAGCCCAGTAGCTGCCCATAGGCAATACAGACTTCGGAGTCTCCCTCCTCAACTCTCGAAACCAGATACATTCTTTTAGCTTTGATTTCATTTTTATAGTTAGTGTTTTAGTAAAAATGCTTATTGAAATAATTAAATTACTATTGTTAACTTATTTAAATTAATTAATATTTCATTTCTATTAAAGTTTTTAAATTTAATTCTGTTAAAAATATTATTTCAACGTTTATTAATTAGTTAATAATATTAGTTGCTCAAAAATTATTAATTTAACTCATTGTAGGTACGATTGATTCATCATTTGTTGTAGGAGATTGTATCATGAAGTATTTAAAATGAGTCCTTTCATCTCCAAATTTAGAC
Organism: Argiope aurantia; assembly: GCA_026543865.1. Lineage (NCBI taxonomy): Eukaryota > Metazoa > Arthropoda > Arachnida > Araneae > Araneidae > Argiope > Argiope aurantia. Next base: position 48,926 of record JAPMOR010067926.1, on the reverse strand, counting down.
TCAATATCTTTTGAATAATGCTCCCTAAATTTATGAGTATTTTTTTTACTTCCGATGTTGAGTGTTTTTGGAAAATCAACCAAATATCCAAATATAAAATTAATTTTATATGTTTTTAAATGCCAAGAAAGTTTGGAGTATTACATATCCTTCAAAAGCAACTATGTTTGGATTTTCGATTCTTAGCTTTCCTTTCCCTCTAAGTACAATGTCTTCCGTGTTACCGTCTTCACAATGTTTTAAACATTTTCTGATATGTTGATCCCATTACTGTATTGAGCCTCGACTGTTTCATTTGCCTTAACCCTTTCTATGGCCGTGGGAAGTATGCTTCCCACCAAATTTATGAATCTTTGTATGAAATTTTGTAGGTTGGCTTAAGTTCTGACAAATTTTTTTAGAAAGACAGAAATTTAGATGCTTCAGTTCTTTATCTCAATCAAAATGATATGTCTTGATTTGTTACTTAATTATTAATTAACCTAATTAATTAATTAATTAATCAAATTAAATTTATCTAATAAGCTAAATTAATCCCTTTTCTTATTCTAATTTCAAGCCTAAAAATATTTTAAGATAATATGACTAGAAAAAAATGGTACTTTAAAGGGTTAACTTCATAGTTGTCAAACAAATCTACGGTAATGATTTCAAAAGATCTATCCAAGCTTCTTTTTGGAGAAATATACTGAACCCATTAATCCAATTTAATATTACAGGATATTACAGGAAGAAAAACTGCCATGACAATATTTCTTTAGTTTTTTTTCTTCCACCATATCTTTTAATGGACATTTCACTTCATGAACTGTCCCTAGTTCTTGTAGTTATCTTCAGCGACTGCTTGTAAAGCTTTTTGGTACTGTACCTTTTGACCAGTCTTCTTGGATATCACCTTGAATCAGCTGTTCTTCACAAAACTAATGCTGATTTGAACTTAAGCTTACTTTTCATTTTCTCGTCTATGAAGTATAAAGGGAGTATTGTAATCCTCAAAAAATTCGAATTCGAGATTTTGACGAATTTCCAGGTTTTAGACCTACCTGATATCCAAAGCGCATTTTCGGATAATGTCTCTCTGTGACAAAGAAAATTCAGAAATGCTTTGATCTAGAAGGAGGAAATTTGGTATACATCAAATTTGTAAAGATCTTTCAAATTTTGATCAAAATGTGTTCAGAGGAAGTCTGTCTGTACGAGTGTTCGAACATGATTACTACAAAACGATTTGAACTAGATGGGTAAAATTCGCTACACAAATTTAATATTTCTAGTATAGACACCTAATGAATTTTGAGCTAAATCGAACAAGGGGTTGACTCTAGCATGAAGAGTTTATTAGAGAATAGGTGAGAGAGTTTGGGGAAGTCCACTCCCACTGGTTCTTTTCCAAGATATGTCAATTTAAAATCCAAATAATAAAGTATTTTTATTAAAATTTCCTACTTTTTATCATGAAATAACAACTTTATAAACAATTTTAATAACATAACATCATTGGCAATTTTGAAAAATCGTTATCTGAAGAGTTTTTTAAAGAAATTTCTTTGATATTTTAAGTCTTTGAAGTCAAGTCTTCTATAACTTTAAAAATTGACTATACAGAATTGTTTTTAATAATAAGATGATGAAAACTTTGCAATGTGCACTTCAGTATAATGAAATTTCTATTCATTCAATTTTTTCCAGGAATTTTCAAGAATTCATTAATACAGCTTCGATTTGCAATTAATAGATATTTTTGCCACTTTATCTCTAAAAGTCAAAATTAAGTATTCAGTATTTTGTAAATGCTTACTTCTTGAATCAGTGCAGTAAAGACATTTTCAGATTGCATATTTTACGATGAGCGGGCAAAGTACAGAGTACAATTTGTATGACAAAAATTCGTTCCACTTTTTCAAATTAAATAGTTTAGAAACACAACATAACACAACAAATAAAAGTACAAACAATTGTCAAAAATAGTTTATAAGGGTTAAAAAGAGATATATACTTATGCGTTTATCCACAGATTGATTATTACATCAAAATTTGATAACAGTGAGGTATTGCTCCAACATCTAGGACAGTTCATTATCATTGAGTTTCATTAAAATAAGAAATATGTGGATCTCTGCTTTAGAGAGCAAACACAGAGTTTAGTTTCACGAACAAATTAATGTCTGTATCCTATGCAAATTATGGAACTTCAAATATATTTAAACGATAGTTTTGTGCATTAGCTTCTTATACAACTAATTAAAGAGCAGGTTAAATAAAATTAATTCGAAGGAGAAGTGTGTGGATCCGGTGTCGCCTATTTCAAATCTGATCACATTTTATCATCCATTAAGAAATAATCATCAAGTAGCTTCAAATCGGGCAGGTCTTTTAATTAAATTAAAATAAACTCATTTTCCATTATATTACGGATCATCAGAAACACACACACACACAAATTAACTTTATATATCGCATTTCTGCACACTTTATCAAAATTTGCACTGAATGTAACTATCTAGGAAAGATAAAGAAGAAGTACAGAGGAGTGTTGTAATGTTTAAAGATTGATAAAGATTAAACTATTAAACAAAACAATGAAGGACTTTGCCTATTTTATAAAGATCTTGGAACACTATAGAAATGTTGAGATTATCACTTTAAAATTTTATTAATCCACTTATATGATTGTGAAAATCTCAAAAGTTATCAATTCGAAAAGATTAAAAGTAGAATAGAATAGTTCAAATTAATTGCTCTTTTAACTACCGGGGGGGGGGAACTAATAATAAGCATCAACATATAATTTTGACAAAAATTTCAATATCAGAAAATTTGTAAGATGTGTTCATAAACGTGGCAAAAGGCATGCATTTTAAGACATTAAAGTAAAAAAAAAAGATAAAAAAAACTTTCATTTACAAAATTTTAAATAATATAATTGAAAAGCATAATACTTTATGTCAGTTTCAGATATTATTAGCAAGTATAATAGCAGTCCATTCTGCTGTGTTTATTGAACTAATAACTCTAATTTTTCTAAATAGTCATTTTAAAGCATTCATTAGAATGTAATATATTAAAATGAATTAATGTGGGCCAAATGCATGATTGATAAATAAATAATTCGCAGATTTATGCCAAAATCCCTATCACACACACACACACACACACATATATATAATGATATTTTAAACTCTAATTACAATTTAATTAATTTCCAAAGTTTTATCTTAATTTGTCCCATATTAACTTCATTCTAAAAAAATATTCTCTTATTTTCTGATCCCATTCCACTTTTTCTACTTAATTAATTCAAGAGAAGCTTTGTTAAATGCTTTAGTCAGCGGTTCCCATTTTCCGAGTGAAAGGATAAGAATTGCTGATCTAAAGAAATTCTTTTTTAAAAGATCCTTGTGTTTCCCTTACTTGTGATTTACATGTGATGGAAATCCCTATTAAAATCTCACAGTATATATTCACAGGGATAAAATTTTCATCGGCTTTCCCTCATTTCGCTCTGTGTCGTTCTGCGTTTTGTGTGTACTCGTCGCTTCTTCTTGTACATAATCCGTCCCCCCCCCCCGGGATTGAATAAAACGACGTCAAAAAAAATCGAAAGTCTCTTCGAAACTGCCTTCTAATTCAAAAAATTATATATATATATATATATGCTTAGCTTATCCGTACAAGTCACATTATTTTTTCTTCTGTGCTTCGTAGCTGTTTCGGATTTTTTTAAAAATGCATTTGATCTGATACAGACGTAACATTAGTTGGGGATTAGACCCCCCGCCCCCCGTTCATCGATGAGAAATAGAGTTTCATCGGTAAAAGTCTTCATCGCTACGGTACAGTTGCGAGGAGTAGGGTGTTACCGAATATGAAAGTTTAAAAACCATCTTAATGTTAATATCTTGTAAACCAACGAAATATCTAAATAATAGTTTAAGTGGGCAGTATGACTCTACGTTTGGCAAAGTAGTCAACAGGGTGACAAGATGTCGCATTTTACAATAATTTTTTATCAACCAACTAAGAAATCATTACGACGTATGTCAACAATCGTAAGTCGGCAGTTTTTCAGACATTTGACTTAAATGTCATTCATTCAGCTTACAATTTGCAATATATTTGGCAGAATAATCGACAAGAGAGCAAGTGAATAAGATGCCTCATTTTAGCTGACTGTTATTTGTCTTCCTGCTATGATATCGTCATGATTTATGAAAATTTTTATATTCATTCGCTATTTCTATCATTTGACGGTGGAACCGTCATTTTATTCATCCAATTGTTAATTCCTCGGCAATGAATTTTACAGGTTTTTCTAATCTATTATGCTCATTTCACTATGATAATTCTCTGACTAAAATCTAGTTAATGGTTGAAGTAATTTTAATAAAATATGGGCAACTATTGTTGATACTCCTTTGCAATATACATGCTAAAAAATTCCTTTAGTGCAACCAAATTATATGAATTCACCATAAATAACTGAAGGAAGCAAATGGTGTAATTGTAAATTAGATTAATTTAAAAGTAAAATATTTGCATTTTACAATCTAATTTACTTGGCTGTAATTATTTCACTAATGAAATATCAACTGCAATTGTCCACAAAAATAGGTATATGTAATATTGTAGCTTTTTAGCTACACTAAAAGAGCTTATCAAAGTATGCATTAAACTTGTTAAATAAATTACCACAAATTTTTCAACATCTGTTTTCAGTATAATACCTATGCAATAGAAGAATTTATTTATTTTTCCTTTAAATTACTCTTCACGACAAAAACTATATAACTGCAAGCTGTTCTAAATTTTTAATGCATTTTGGATACAGATGTCTTAATAAAACAATGATAAGAATAGTTGTTTATAGAATATTCATATATAATACATACCGACGCAGCAGTTGAATAAAACCGACATATTCAGTTAAGGGGGGAAAAAACGCTGTTTCTTTAGAGAAGTCTTAACTTGTAATAGCCCCGAGGAAAAAAGTATATTGAAATGAGAAAACGTGCCTAAAATGGAGTTCAAATTCAAAATCTGTTGGCTTTTGAATGAAATGAGTAAGTTTTTAGGACTAAATATATACATATATATACATGGAGAATCTAATGTTTAAGTAGTTCATTTTTATCATGTGCATTTTTTATATATTTCTAAACATTTCATAAAAGAATAAGTTTTCACATATATTTACAAAATATTTTCTCCAGCCTTCTTAGAAAACAATTGCATCGTCGTATCTTTTCCTCATTCTATATTATTCGTGTCTGAAGAAAAGTAAATTTTTGTTTATGCACCCGAATGTATCTCCTCAGACTGGAAACACTTGTGAATTCCTGCTCTTTGTTGCAATTCTTATTTAAAAATTCATTTAGGTCAGGTGACAACGCTAAAAGAATGGATTTTTGACGATAATATCGAATATTCTTTTAATTGCTTATTCTGGATTTCTGAAAAGTTTCTTTTATGAAATCGTTTGAATTTAGTTTCTATATTAATTTCGAACAGCCTTCATTACAAGATAATACATTTGTGCATTTAGCATGACATATTATCCAGCCGCAGCCGATACAAAGTTGAATTAATAATTTAACATCAATTACGTCACCTTCTCTCCTTCTATAGATGAAGAGGTTTCATCTTAAAAGTTTTAAGATTTAAAACTGGTAAATATTTCAGATGTAAGAAAAAAAAATTGCTTTAGTGGCTTCACCAGCTTATTGGTTCTACTTCTAAGCATAATTATAAAGATTTCAGATGAGGAACGCGTATTTTATGAAAGATTTATATACTTTTATACCGTTAAGCAGGCCATAAAATGATATCATATATTGATTAAACAAATATATTTTGTACATCAAAAACATTCACTCTTCCTTTTTAAACATATAATTTTTATGAGCCATTTGTTTTCGAAATACCCGATATTTACAAAAATTTGGACATGTATATTTTCCCAAGAGAAAAAAGAATAAAAAAGTCTCAATTATATTTTCAAGGAAAGAATTATTCGTGTCTACTTCATAAGATTGTAATAACTCCAAATTCCTGGAATAATTTACGATTTTAATATTGTAATTATCATGTTATGCTTAAGACAAACGCATTACGCATAACATGTATTGATGCAGAGTGCATGTCTGTATTTGAATATACTAACACATCAGAGCTTCAAAAGACTAATACGTCAGAGTTTTATTGTGTAAATGCAATTCACTGAAATTAATTATTTGTCCAATTTCTTTTTTAATCTATAGTCACTTACAAAAAAAAAACCTGTCATATTCTAGTTGGAGAGAACGAAAGAACTAAACCTTCCAAAGAAGTACAACAGAGCAAAAGTTCAAATATCCAGCATTTTAAGTGTCACTCAGTTGGCATTAATAAATATTAGTAGCGGCATAACTGGATTCACTTTAAAGAATTCCTCTTTTCAGTCCTCTTTTTCTTCCTCTGTTCTGTAATAAATACCATCTCTATTATTTTTGTATAAAAAAAAAGTTTCATAAATCTTTTAAATATTTTAATGAAGGTTATATATGACATCTTACATACGACATTACATACGACTTTCGTATATTTGATGATCTCTATTATATGAAATATATTTTTGATTTTTTTTATGCTGGTATGTCTCAGAATTGTATTTTTTTTTTTTTTTTCATTTTCAGACATTTTACTGTGCAGAATACCAACAATTATTTATTCCTTGTTTACAAGTGAAAATTTTGCTTCAAAAAATTCATAAATTTGTTTTTTTTTTACATTTAAAAATATTTAAAGAATACGAAAATAAATGGATAGTGAACATCCAAATTAAAACAATAGTTTCCTTATTATTGTTATTCACCATTTAATTCTTTTGTTAAATTCTTTAGCAAATTTATTTCAAAAATTTGAATATGTACAAAAAAGAGGCTATAAATTATTTCTCTTTAAATAATCAGAAATAAAAAAGGCTTAAAGTTTTATGCAACCAAGAAAATGGTATATTTAGTTTTAAAAACTGGATTTTTGTATTTCTGTTCTTCAGAAGACTAAGCTGTTCTATCTTCAAAAATTCAATTAAAAAATTTCCTATTTCTTTCAAAAGTCAAAGGTTGCAATGATTTATTAAAAGAACTAACTACTGTTGGATAAGAAAAAGAAATACGCAGAGCTCTCTATAAAACAATATCATACCCTTGGCTTAGGGTTGGATATTACTCCCTTTTTCTCGCGTGCGAAAGTAGTAAACTCAATCCTCCCAACTACTGCAGCGATTTTTTTTTTCTATCTTTGTTTTAAAATTATGGAAGGAGGAAAAGTTTGCTAGGACTGTTAATTTATGAATCAATCAGCCAACAAAAACAAATGAGAAACATTTGAAATTCGAAAACATGAAATAAATCCTAAATAATATCTGAAATGTTTCTCATTTGAAATTCGAAAACATGAGATAAATCTTAAATAATATCTGAAATTGAACAGAAATTGGATTTAAAATAGAATACGTTCGAATGCGATGTCCTAGTAAATCAAAATAAATAAAATAAAGATGTTTTTGCACCAGAAAAAAAATAATCCCGTTTCCCCTAAGCAACTGCCTACTTTGGCTATTTGATAATCTGGCTTTGTTTATGTTCTTATTAATTGTTTCTCGTTAAGCCATTGTGGTTTAGTGGCCGAGTCTCGGCTCTCATCTTCCTCCGGTCCCGGAGTTCAAGTCCCAACCAGACTGCATACTTACCGTATATGTGGGTCTAAAGTACATTGAAATTTCCATAATATGTCAAACATTCTTTTGCTCCTGCGTTATAAATAATGAGGAGTGGCACGCTACCTTAGGTGTCGTCTTTATCATCTGAAGACAATTCAAAATGGCGCAGTCCAATTAAAAGCAACCCACTTGCAAATTCGAATTCTTTAACGCTTTGTTTATATTTTAACATAAATATAGAAAACAAAATCTGTTTCTGCTTAAGAGTATTCGTGTCGTAACAGCCAATAAACGTTTCTGTGATTTTGTTACGCATCAGATAATAATAATTTTATTGTGATCTTTAGTATGCAAGCCAATTGGGAAACCAAAACTGTATTTTTAGGTCAATAGTGTTTGGCATCAGATTTTGCCGTGGGCGTAGAGCTCTGGTTGTGTCTCTACGAAATGTCTGTTTAGTCAGATCTCTCCTCGGCTCGTGATGTTTTCTTATTGCTGACGGTTGAAGTGTGGCAGTGGAACTGCCGTTCCTGTTATTTTTCATTTTAATTTATCTGTTACTTACAAATCAGCTTCATTTATGTTGTGCTACATTAAAATATGAAGATAAAATGAGGCAGTTCTGGCGAGGTGTTTCTGTAAGAACATTTCTATTTTTGAAATCTCGTTGCTTACCTAGCTGTCACTGTGCTAACATAGTTTGTTGATCACTTATAATATTTTGATAAATAAACTCGTATATTTTAATTAATGTTTGCTATTAATAACAATATTAAATTATAAGCTTCAAATACAATTTGTTTAAGCAATTCAGAGTGATTTATTTTTTAATTACTTTTAGTTGGTACTAGCATATAGATATATATAAATACATATATAGTTTTCTCGACAATATTGTACATTTTTGCACTGAACGTTTGTAAGTTACCGAAAGTCATTTATGCTTACCTTTCTCTAATTCATAGTGAAATAGTATTAGTATAAATTTTAAAATTAAAATCTTATAAACAATTTTAAAATGTTACTTTTTTTTTTTTTGCAAATTTCTTTTCTTGCAATTTTATAATAACTTACAATGCTTTTCTATGGTTGGAAATCAAATATATCAGGTTGCTGCTTCCTTAGCAATTTTGAGGTTGTATTCCATACCCTAAATTGTTGCCTTAGCAATGAAACATATGTATCATTTACTCAAAGCTATATCTTATGATAACCACTTCTAATTATTAATAAACAGTTTATAAAAATCCTGACTTGATAATTTTTCTTTCTTGTATATTGATTTTACAGCATTTAAAAATTGAAGTTTTAAGAAATTTTGTATAATGATTTACATTTACATTTTTTTAAAAACTTAAATGCTAATTTTTAATGGAGATGTATTATTTTTTTATTTTATTGTGCTTATTTTAACTAGGTTTTTTTCTTAAATTTTTAAATTTAATTACTCCTAGGTAAAAGGATAATCGTTTTGCCTGCTTTCAAGTAATCTTTTAATCTAGTACATTATTTTGTATATATGTATAATTAAACATTAAATATTGCTTTCTATTAGGGGAGAATTGGGAAGAATGGGACAGCTGGATTTATGTTTAAAGGAAAGATTAGGATCTATTTCTAGTTTTCCTTATTAGATAGAGCAGCTATATTTTTTTGCTTGATTCTTATTGTTATACCAGCTATAATATTATTTGTATTTAAAACAGAAAACCTGATTTTTATGCCTCAGAAGTAAATACAAATTCTCATTTTTCAGTCTTGTTATTTTTAAACTAAAAATACATTAAATGTAAAGTAAATTCAAAGATACAATGTTTACAAACTAATAGTCAAATTAAGCTAAAATGCAGCGAAGTTTGTGTGATATGCATTTTAAAGGAAAATTCGGCAGTGGGTGGAATAGGGCATACTCAGTAATATTTCAGTGCATTTTCTAAGTAGCTAAATATGTTAATGATTAAAGTGTTTTTTTTCCTTAATGTTGTTTAGTAAAATTATTGAATTTTATAATGTGTTAGTAAGTTGATGATTTTAATTTTATTAAAATATATAAATTCATATAGTTATATATATTATATAAATATTTTAAATAACTTAAAGCAATGTACAACAATAAAAAAAAAAAGCCAAGCTTCTATTAACCAAAACAAAAAGCATAAAATAAAATTCCATTCTTTTTCAAAAATTTACTTAAGAGGACCAGTGTATCTAAACATGTATCTTTTTTTAATTTTTCTTAATTATATAATGTATGAATACATTTCGCAGATCATTCTGTATCATTTCGTATAAAAAAAAGATTTCTACCTAAAATGATCTTTACAAGTTAATTTCTATAGTAAATATAATAAAGTAATATAATAAATACTAAGCAATGATCAAAATAAAGTTAAATTATGAGTTATTTATTAAAGCCTCTGTCACTCTAAATTAAAAAAAAAAATTACTAATGATATATTTTTTATATGAATACGGAAAAGAAAAGACCCAGAAAGAGAAAAATATATTAAATAACATACTGCAATTAGTGGAAATGGTTGTAAAAAAGTTTTCAAAATGTAGTAGTACCAATGAAAATTTCAAAATCAGCTCTTATTTGACATGCCTAAAACCACAAATCATTGAATGAGAAGGATGTCAAAATACATTATTTCAATTTTCTAAAACTTTATCCCATTCCTCCCTTAAATTTGTCCCATACCATCCTCATATAAGGGAGATGTAGGACAAAAATTTTAAAATTTTTAACTATGTAAATAAAATCACTTGTTTGTATTTTGCTGTATTGTATATGTGTTTGCTGTGAAATCTATCCTAACTCTTCCCTACGAACCTTTGTGCTTGAAATCATTGTGAAAATATTTTTTAAAAATTGAAAATCTTTATTAATTTTGGGATTTTTAATAATATTTTGGTTTGACATTTTTTTACCAATAGGGTTTTTAAATATTAAAAGGTATGTTCATTAAAGTATTTTATTTTTCATAACTTCATAGTTATCAAATCTAATCATATATTTACATATGTAATTATTGTTAAATGTCTCGCCTTTTCATTTTAAACATATATTTGTAATACAAGTTTAAATTTAAGCTTGTAATGAGCTTATATTTTAATATAGGAATGGCAGAAAGAAGGTCTTCATTTATCATCTGCTAGTGATCAAGCTTGTAAACTGTATGATGCAGCAATATCACAGGTAGCAAAACAATCATTGAAATGTTTACTTCATTTTCATAATATTAAAGATAAGATAGTGTAACAAGAATAGTAAAATTATAAAAGTAACAAATTATTTTGTAAGAAATTAATGCATGCAATACTTAAATATCTTAAATTTTTTGTTCTGAATCAATGTTTCAAGCCTTTATTTGTGTATAAAAATTTGATTACTTTATTTAGTGCAAGAAATACTTTTGAATCTCTAAAATGTAATATGTTGAAGTATATGTTAAAATATTAATTTAAATACAATGATTTAATCTTATTTTCATTCACATAGTATTTTTAAGCGTTCCTTTAGAAAAGTGGGGATTTTCTCTATTACAGTTATAAATTTGTGGCCAAATCTGGCCTTTGTACATGAAATCCCAAACATACCCGTTATAAATGGGAAAAGAATTGTGTATTTGGAAACTTTCAAGTAATATAAGCTGTATTTGCTCTTTAATTTTGGTCATGTAATAAATGTATCCTTTATTAGTGTTGGGTTTCTTCTTAATCTTCATTTTATTTCATTAATGAAAGATACTTGTCTTAAAATGTGATAAAATGTATTCTCTGATATCTAAGATTGATTTTGATGTTTGATAAACCATTTATATTATCAATCTGATATAGGTCTGAATGTTTTAGTGAATAGTTAGTAATTTTTGAGGGATGCTTTTCATTTCTAATGTATTTTCTTAATCCAATTTATAGTATAGGTATTATAGATTAATGTAATCCTTTTTTATAGCTTTTTGTTTTAAACTGATTAATGATTATTTATTTCTGTTAAGTATTATCAATATTAATTTTATTGCATTCTTCTTCCTAGTATGTAGGTTGGTATGAAGAACCTTCTCTTGGAGGTATATCCAAGACAATTCAAGAGATGATATCAATTGATCCAAATTTTGGTAAATAGTGCTTTATAATTATATCTTGTAATACAGATAAAGAAATAAGTTTGTGTTTTATCAGGTTTGCAATATGCAATTAATGTAAGTTATTGTCAAATGAAAATATTCTGCTTCCTTGATTATTATGCAGCATTCCTTTAAAATTTATTTCAGAGTTTTTATGTATATTTCTGAGTTTATTATTTATGAAATTCAGGTGCAAAATCTTTGTTTACAAAAACAAGTGGTAAATAATGACAAGAAACAATTATAAAAGCATTGAAAAATTTTTTTAAACTTTAACATCAATGATTTTTTAATTTAATTTTTTAAATTTGCTCAGTACCATTTAAGATTTGTTCTGTTTTGCAATATCTTGAACAATTAATTTCTGTTAAAAATGTATCTTTTATAACAAATGCTTACACAAAAGTCAAGATGCCTGAAAAATGGATTTTAAGAAGATTTCATGGATTTTAGAATTAAGTTAGATCACACATTCACATCTTTATAATCAAGATGAATATGCGTCTCTATGTTAATGCTCTGCAGGCTGGACTATTTTATTTATTGTATGTCCACCATGAAGACATTTCCAGACAAATGTCTATGTTTATGGTGGCGTTATAAACACATTTCTGTAGGGAAGATCCATGTAGAATATGAGTAATGGGCAGAATTCTGGGGTTTTATTCCTTGGCATCAATTTAAAGCAATAAAAAAAAAACTGTTGCTCATATGTCTTTTGTTGCACTCGGTAGCAAATGTCTTTATATTCGCTTAGCTTACTTTTATATTTTATTAACCTTTTCTTTGATTAATATTAACTGCATTTCTTTATTTAATAATTTTTTTCTTGTACTTTAAATTTTGACATCCTTTTAAAATGCCTTTTAATTTTAAGAGAGGAGACTTTAAAATCACAATCACATAAAATTGTACATAATGTTGTGGAGTTTTGCTCCGAAGAAGATGCAGCAAAATCTTTGACATGTATTTTAGGAATTCAGCACTTTATTTCCATCGTAATTATTGAATAATTTTCTTAAATCTATAGATATAATTCAGTTATCTCCTATCATTATCAAGATAAAAAGATGAGAAAAAAACATTGTTTTAAACTTTTGCTGTTAATGTTAAATAAGAATTATGAGAATTTGAATCTATACATTAAAAACAAGGAATTACCTTGAAATAAAAAATAGCAATTCTATTGTACTATATGAAAATATTTAGAGGTTAGAGCAATTTAATTTTTTTTCTGGAATTCAATGGGCATATACTATTGTTAAGAAGTAATTCTATTAAATATTTATTGCAAAATATTATTTAACAATATAATATGAAGAAAATATTACGTTATAGGAAGCACGTTACACTTTTTTTAATGAAATAAAGAAAAAAAAGACATTTGTTTAGGATTATTTTCTCATCTTCCCGTTTCATAGCTTTCCTTCTTAGATACGATTCCAAGAATGTAAAAATTTACGCACATTAATGCGAGCTAGAAGAATTAAAATATTTAACGAAATTTTTTCTACTCAGGTGCACTGATTGTGATAATAAAATGGTGACTGATGTGTATTCTCAAACAACATGGATGGGCTGTGAACAGAAATTTGAAGAACATTGGGAATGAAGAATTTTCAATCCCAAAATGATAAAACGAATGCAGGAATTAATGATCCTTTATTGTTATGCTGCTCATGACTACTGATATACATTGAAAAGAAAAGTGCATTTATCACCCTGTTATTTGAAGTCGCAGTTTGTGAGAAAAAGTTTTATTTGAAATAAGTAGATTTCTTTTTCAAGCTGGAGAAAATGAATAAATGGTCGAATACTACCTTAAAACAAACTTTTACAGCTTTTTTCAAAAAATTTTTGTAGAATAATCTGTAGCGATGTTGGGCTTATTTATTCGGGTTTTTCTTTAAGCCTGGGACCTTTGGCATGCGCCTGAATGAACACTTGAATTATTTTCAAATTCAGAATACTTTTACATATGAATTTTGCAAAATTATGTTGCAGAAAGTTTGTGCATATTAAAAATAAGTTTAAAACCAAATTTAGATTTTAAAAAAATCTAAAAATTGATAGTATGGTAATTATTAATTTTATTTTTCAGAAAGTATCATCTACTTCAGAAAAATTAAATATAAATTCCAAAAAGTTTCAAGCATATTTAACAATGAATATTTTACTTTGTTAGAATTTAAACAACTTTTTATAAAAATTATGAAATAATTGTTTAATTATACTATGTTTTTATGTTAAATTAGATTACCTCTCATTTGTTCTGGAAAATTTGATATTAATTACATAAATTTAAAATAAAATGAAGGCAATTTTTTGTCATGCATGATTCTACTTTAGATTTTTAATTCTTTTTCTTGTGCAATCATTAGACATAGAAGTAATTATTCAGCTTTTATATTTGATTTTCATTTTTCTTTTAATATATATGACAGGAATATCAGATATTTTCAATATTCTGAGTATTTAAATGATTTTCAGCTTAGTAAATTAGTTTTTGAACTTGTTTCCAAATATTAAATGCATTAATACCAAATATTGCCAATTTGGCGCTAAATGTGTCAATGTTAGAAACTTAAATGAATTCCTACCTATTTCGATATGAACCCTTACACTCCTACAGTAACATGTTTCTTTTGTGACCATCATAAACATAGACATTTGTCTGGAAGTGTTCTCATGGTGGACACATAGTAGAGCTACTAAACTTGGCATGTATATATTTTGAAGGGAAAGAATGTGTATCTCAGAGGAATTTTTTTGAAATTTGTATTAAAATTTTAATTAAAACAATTTTTCATTTTTTTTCAATTTCTGAAATTATTGTGTCATAAAGATGATTTTTTTTTCATTTTCAACTTCAAAAGATTATCTTTTGAATGATATAAAATTTTTTGCCGTATAAATTTGTTTTATGTTTAATGAATTAAAAAATATTGTTAGTGTAATTCCATCAAGAATACAGATGTATAAGAATTCTGAATGAATATTAATTACATAATGAATGATAATATAAAAACATAAGCATTCTGGACAAATATAAACTATAATATACAAAAAATATTTAATTAAAAATTTTAGTGGCTATTAATTTTGTAGACCAAAGGCAGCTAGAATTAAATAA
>JAPMOR010067926.1:0-29054 GCA_026543865.1 Argiope aurantia | reverse complement strand
CCTCAAAACAAAACTCTCCTATCTTTCACCTCTTTGAAAATAAGCATATTTTGTTTCCCTGAGAACTTAACACTTAAGGCGCTCTACAATGAGCTAATGATGTATTTATTTCAGATCAATTATGCTGTGCAGGTATTCAAACATGGTTATAAAGAATGAATTTATATAAAAGTATTTCAAAGAATATTTTTAAAATATTTAATTTAACTATAACATTAATATGTTGTTGCAAAGTTGATAATTTTCCAAATTTTAAATGTGTGATCTTCATTTTTTCATGCCTTTCAACTAGAATAATTTTGTTCCTAAAATGAATGTTCTGGAAAACATTAAAGCAGATGAAGAGATGTGCTTTAATATTTTTCCCTTTTAAAAATGCTCTTTTTAATGGCTTATTTATTTCGTTCTTCGTAAAGTCTGTAATAATAAATGGAACAAAAGTTAATATTTAAGGTTACAAAATGTTGATTTTAAAAACTTTGGTACCATATTTAAATTTTTGTGGATATTGATGCTGCATTTCTTTTACACATTTTGAAATATTTGATGTGAAATACTGATTACTACGTTTTTCACATTTTTTTTTTGTACGTTTGAGATGAAATAAAGCAGAAAACATTCATTACCTCTGGTCACCTATTTGTACAGGGATAAGTAAATTTGTATATGGTAAGCAATAACCTTTATTAAGTAAATTTTCATTGTGATTGGGACTTGCATGGCCACAACTAGAGGTCATCAATGCTTCCTTCTGTACTACATTAAAAATGAAAACCTATTTTTTAAATATTTAATTTTATTTAATGTTTTATAAAGAATAGCTGACAATTTATCAAATCCTGTCATTGAATGTTAAAATAAATTTGACATTAACATTTATTTTGGAATGAATTTGATTAGTGGGAAGATGCTACTGATCCTGCGATACAGAATTATTAAAATTGCTTTCAATGTTTGGAAGCAATTTTATTCATTCGTTATCGCAGGATCAGTTGTATCAATAATTTCCATCGTTCTTTTAGGTTATTTCATAATTAATAACCTTTATCTATTCCTAATTAAAAATTATTTAAAAATTTTGTTTCTTTTCTGTAGGTTTGTGGGTTGCTAGCTTGTCATAACTTTTGGCATTGGGCATTATATCATATAGAAAAGGTAGATATTTGTAATAATTTTTATTGAAAATTTATGTATATGATTTACTTTTATTTTGTATATCTTCATATTAATTTTGTACATTTATTACACATTGTAGAAATTCAAGTTATGCTTTAGATATAGTAATTTCCAGAAATAATATAACTGGAACTGAACAAAATCTGTATGTTATATTTGCGTAGACAGGGTCTATCCTTGGATATAAATATAAGAGCATTTTAATTAATTAAGTGGGAGAATTAGAATCTAACTCTCACAATCCAATTATTTTTTTCCTTGGGCGACATTTCTTTATAAGAAATATATATAATTTCATATTTTGACCTGCAGCTAGAATGTATTACACATTAGTGTCTGTTGACTGAAAAAGTTGTAATCCTTTTGCTATTGAGTCGTATCCTACTGACAAAACTATATCCTTCACTTGCGTTTTTTGGCAATTCTGATTCTAGAGTACCAACTTCTTTACCTGGAATTTTCTTACATGCTTCTGTCTATTCATTAACTGTCATCTTTTCGTTACATTAGTCCGAAATCTTATCCACTATCTAATCTTATCATTAGACAAGATTGACTTTTCTAATTATAAGAGCAGACTTATCTCTGTTTGGTTCGTTTTTGAAAAAGAATGGATCATTTCAGATTTATTTTAAATGCCTGTTTTTATGATTCAAAATTGTAAAAATGATCAGTGGTTAAAAAATTAACAATTCTGTATTCAAACTCGAATATTTATCATGTAAAAAGAATTTAGTATTAATACTAGTTATCAGTGGATGTTATTTGAAAGTAAATTTATCTTTCACTAATTTTTGATTACTTGGAGTATTTGTATCAAAAATAAGCCATGATTAGCATTGTTGTTCTTTGAAAATTTTGTGTAGCCAAGTGATACAAAATGCAGTAATAAGTCATTTACATTACATCCTTTTGCATTAATGTAATTTGAAACTTGTGTGTATTCATATTATTTAGAATTCAATTATCTTGGTTTAATAAATTTTCTTGTTTCATTCGCATAAATGATGAAAAGTTTAGAAAGATTTTCGTAGTTTGTGTTGGGGTGTATGTTGAAAATTAAATTTCTCTATCTAGAAAATCTGATAAAATAGTGAACTTTCATTTGTGACATATAAAACATGTTTAACAGAATTATTTTTATTAAGGTTGTTGGCAAGATGTAAATTAAGGTATGTTTTTTTAATTTCAAAATCATTAATTATAACAATTTATAGGTTAGTATTTGATGATTAAAGATTACCATATTGACAAAAATATCTGTGATGAAAAATTCTTGAAAATAAATTCTTAAATTAATTCATTTGCACTTAAATTGTTTGTTCTCCAAAGACTAGTTATTCAAAATAGTAGGTAAAATATGAAGTAAACTCGTGCTATTACAGTGTATTATTTAGGTTAATTATTATTTTGGATTTTATAAGCAAAAAAACACTGCATTTTTTTTTCGTAATTGCTTTTGTATTAAACTTATGTAATCACTTATTGGAAATTTGAAGCAATTCTATTGTGTTCAGATCGAATATGTATTCCTTTCCTATTTTTCAGGGAGAAAGTGAAGCAGCACTTGATATTTTTGACTCGCAGGTCAGTGAAAGAATGAAATCTGGTGCCATGCTTGACATTGTGGATTCAACTTCATTGCTCTATCGCTTAGAATTAGCAGGTACTTCCAATTTAAACAAGTTTAATTTTTTGTTGAAAAGAATTTCTTATGTATAGGTTTATAAAATTTTGTGCACAATATAATATTGTATATATTTTTCTGTCCATATTGTTGATATTTTTAATTAAAGAAATGAAATTTTGAATTTTGATTGGGAATAAAATATTAATGCTTTTTCTTTTATATTTTAGGGGTAAATGTTGGTGACAGATGGAAAGATGTTTTTGATTTATGTCGTCCACATTTTGATGATCATATTTTGGCATTTAATGACATTCACTTGTTATTATCCAGTGTAGGTTCAAAAAATAAAGATGCCACAAACTATTTAATGTCATCTCTTCAAGAATTTATGAGGTTAGTTGTTTATGTATTTGAAGTTACATTCTTCTAAAGTTTGTGTGTGTCATATTTATATTAATAATAATCGAAGTTTGCTTATTAATTAATTTAGAAGTCTTGTTTGGATGGCTTTAAAATTCTTTTGAAATCTTTCTTTTGATTTCTATAATTTCATTGTATTACATGCAAAGCAGGAATGTAAATCTGAAAAATTCTTTTAGATTGAAATGCATATTTATTGGATGAAAGCATTAATATTTGTCAAAGTGAATGCTTTAATCTTTGAACTGAAATATTTGTAGCAAAAAAAATCAAAGAATTTTCTTACTTTTGGCCAGAAATATTGGTAGTTTTATCGAACTATCAGAAATCTTATTTCACTTTTAACATATATTCTGCTCATTTTGTTAAGATTGTCGGCTTAGTAAAAATTTTATATAATTTTGAGTTTTGTATTTTCCAAAATTTAATTAGTGTTATTTTTAAAACTTACTTTAATTTCAATGAAGCGATTAATTGCTGTGGAATGAGATGTTTTTAAAGTTGTATTTCAGTAATCTGATTATTTTGATTCCTTCATAATTTCTATTATTAAATCCTTTATGAGCAATAGTTAAAAAAAAGCTGTTTTTATTTATTGGCGAAATTTTATGTGCATAATCATCCCAATTACTTTTTACAAATGTGCACAGTGAATTAATATTTTAATATTTAATTTTATTTAAGCACTCTTTTATTTTATTCTATCATGTTTGTCACAGTTTTCAGGCAATATGCCCAGTCCATAAATCAAACTTTATAAGAATTTTTTAAAAACATTTGTATTCTGCATTTTTTATATATCATATATATTTTTCCATTTTCCTAAAGAATTATTATAATTAAGATTGCTTTAATGCTCTCTCTTAACTTATAATTTCTGATAAGTTGGACCAATGCCCATCTGAAATCCAAATTATTTTTTCTTGTCTAAACTTTTTCTTATTTACATATTTTACAATCTGCATATATATCTCGCATCTGTCTTACATTAATGCACGGAATTAAAAAATTTTTTGAACATACAGAAATATATTACATTTTGACTAGAAGGTGTTATATGTGATATAATTTCTCAAATTCTTTGAAAGTACTGTATAAAGTTGATATTTTTAATTTCATAAAATATGCTAATAAAACACGACACATTTGAAATGGTCTCATTAAATATTGTCAATAACGAAATAACCATAAAAGGCCAAGAAAGGTATGAATTTAAAATTATAAAATAATTATGGAATGTTTTATTTTATACATTTAAGTAAAACCGTTTATTAGTAATTTTATTATCTTTGTTTTGCAAGCAAAATAATGAAAGCTTTTTTACAGAAACTTTCGAAAAACTTGACATATTTAGCTTTTAGAGGAACTAGAAAATTTCTACAAATTAAAAAGAAAATAGTAGATTTATTTTTGTAAGATTTTAATAAGCAGAATAATCTTGCAAAATCTCTAATTTCGCAGAAGTTTTAATATCTAATTTTTTCAAACAATACATTCTTCTGAAAAGTGTATTTTATGAATATTTTCGATATCATTTGTGATTTGTTTGGTTTGCTGATGTTTTTGTAGTACTAGAAAATTATCTGTCTAGATTGTGCCATGTAAGGTTCTGTGAAAAACTAGTAAAATGTAGTTTTGAAGAGTAAATAAGGGTTATTTTAGTAAAAATTAATTTAAAAAAATTCTAGTTTTTTATCTTCCTGAAGAGTTATATTCATGAAAATTTTTTCATAAAGTAAGTAAAGTTTGCTTTGTAAACTCTTTTAATTAAGCTTCATTTGCATGTATTTCATTTATACATGAAATTGGTTTATTAATACAGTGGATGCACTGTAGTAAGTCAGTTTTTGGTCCGTCTTTCTAGTTAACTGCTTAGCATTGGCCCTACTTCATTCCTATTCATTTCAATTTCAGAAAATTATTGTAACGCAGCTATTCGATAATGTTGTCGATTCTGAACTTCTAATCCATTGATCGTTCTTTTCGGAGCTTAAATAAAAATGTTGTATTTTTTGTCTAATGTCAGATTTTATTGTGCCACAAAAAGTTATTATTTCTGAGACTTGATCTTAGAGAGAGGAGATTGTTGCATGAAACAAATATTCAAAAGCTATACATTTTTGTTGGTAAAATATGTAAATCTTCTCGGCAACAAATGGAAAATGAAGGTATATTTGTATCTGTGAATAATTTTTGTAGTGATTTAATACTTTAAAACTGAATAAGTTGATTTTATAGTTACATATAAAGCAGATTAATGAAATTGTTTTTTGTTTAAAGTTGCTTGGGTGTTTAAATGCAATTTTTGAAACTAAAATATCTATTTATATATCATTTGTCTATACTTGACCGTATGTGTAGAGTAATGTTTATCTATTGCTCTTCAAAATCCAACATATTAAATTTTTGTTTGTATTTTCTAAACTAATTTTGCTTTAGGTTTTCATTTTAGCTGTTAACCTACAAATTAACTTTCTATATTTTAAAAAAGTTGTTTTTTTGGGGTTTTTTTTTTTTTTTTTTTTTTTTGTTGTTGTTGTTGTTGCATTTTTAGAAACAACTTTGCAGTATATCTTATATCCATTTTTTAGAACTGGGTCTGGGACCAACCACACAATTACAAAAGATGTAGGATATTCTTTATGTGAAGCTATAGTTGCATATGATGAAGGCAGAGTTGAAGATTGCTGTGACATCTTATATCCCTTACGTTACAATATTGTTCAAATTGGTGGCAGCAATGCTCAGGTACTTTATTCATGGAAGATAAGTTTTATATTTACATTTTTTTTCTTAATTTTTATTTTAACTTTGAATATAAAAAGTTTCACTAACCGTAATTTCAGATGACACATTTCCGCGGAAACGTGGATTTCAATATTTTCTGAATCGAATTTTATCATTCTTGATTAATTTTCTTTTATGTAATAATTCTAAAATATTTTATGTATCACAAACACTTTTTCTATAAATTTGCTTTTTTGTCAAATTAATCATATTATACTTGTCTGTGTTCATGTTTGATAGAATTCATTATAAGTTTATTTTTTATTTTTTTTTTTCCTTTTAAGCCTGTATTATGTCTGAATGGGGAGGAGGGATTGGATATTTTTGATCGGAGTACAACTTTAAGTAGATATTGTGAATGACTAGTGAAATTCTAGGATTTAAGTGAACAAATAGATCGTATGATGAACAAATGTTATGAATAACAAATAATGCTACAGTTTAAACAAGTGTTGGAAAAAATAGTTTAAATACACTAAATAAAATACTTTGCTTATTTAATATAGTTTCATTCAGAAGAATATTTCTTTGTCACAGTTTCTTTTTAAATTTTAAAGGTGTTTTTTCAATAATGATTGGATAATCTACAAAATACATGTTGGTTAAATTTCAGATATTAGTAAATGAATCTCTTAAGACTAAAATAAAATAATATTTAGTATATCGTTAGAGAAATCAAATCTACCAGAATATTCTTTAGGCCAGGGGGGCTCTGGCATAAATTTTGTTTAGTTGTAAATGGTATTTTTTACATTTCTATCCGAAGCACTGAATTGTTGAGTGCATTTACTACATATTCTGTGTGCTTGTAGAAGGTTATGCAATACTGTTTTTTTTTTATCAAATTTCATATCTTTTTATAAATTTTTTTCTAAGTATATGTAGCTGATTAAATGTCATGTAAATTACATTAATAGTAAAAACATTGTTAATGCATAATAGTGAAAACATTGTAAATGAACAAGTATTTTTTTATTATAAATCAATATAAAATTAAAAATAGCATGCATCTCATATTATTACATGATGCATTTTAAATTTCAGCAATTACAACCATTTTATTGGATGAGTGTATATCCTGATTTTATCTAAAATTGATTAGTTTCACTTTTATTCTAGCTCCAATCATTAATGACAATATCATTTTTAAAAGCATTTTTTTAATTGAACATTTGCGAGAAAAAGATATATATTTTAATTTGTTGCCAGAATTAAGTATTTAAGAAAGAAGTGGAGGAAAATTATTTTTTAATAATATTTGAATACAAGAAATAAATCTAAGGTAAGATCTATTAGTGATTATTATAAGTCATCATGCAATAAAATTGGTATTTGTTTTATCTAAAATTCTGAAAAATAGGTTTTTTAATGATATTTGTTCATCTTTTAAAGTAATTTGGAACATCTGTTTCAATGTATTAGGTAGTTTTATTAAATTTTATGACTTTTAGAGTAAAATATTTTAATATGAAGATTTTATATCTGATGAATTCTGAATGTGTTTTAAATTTTTTCAGAGGGATATGTTTAATTTACTATTAATAGCTGCTGCTATGAAGTCAACTTGTAAGCACCACCAAAGTGTATTACGGTAAGAATAATTGTTTAAACTGTTCTGAAGAAAATGGTTGGTGTTCTATTTGAAAATTATGTAGCCTTATTTGATTTATGCAGTTGTTATACTTTTTTTTATATTCATCAGGAAGCAATGTGATTTTTTTTGTGGTTATAGAACTATGTTGTAACATTTTCCAGCCATTAAAATTTATGGGGAAAGGCCTATTAAGTTAGCTAGAAAAGAAAGAAGCCTTGAGCTGTGAATTCATTTGAAATTTGATCTTGTTCCACAATAATTAAAGTATCAATATTAATCCCTAGACGATCTCATCAATACTTTTTTGGATCACATAGGAAACAGTTATCTATGTTGGATATTTTGATCATATTCATTGTTAATTATGATATATTTTTAACTGATAACTGAAGAAGCTATTATGTTTTCTGACATTTTCCTTGTCTATTCATTAAGAGTGCTTTTTCCTAATTTTAAGCACTTGGTTTAAATTAAGAGCATTCCAGAATTCAGAAAATTATTGATAAAAAATTAAGTCGAAATCACACGAGTTAAGTGTATGTTATGATAAACTGTAAATGCACTCTAACCAGTAAAGTGCGTTCGACGTATATGCATGTCAGTCTAAATTTTCTGTTTGCTCGGTCGATGTGTAATATTTTATCCATGAAAAAGGAAATCTTATTTGGTTTATCATATTCTTTTGGCAAAATTTATTATGCTGCGATTTGTATTGCGTTCGGTGTATATATGCATCATCACTTAATTTTAAAAATTAAGATTTGAAGTATTTTAAAACATAAATTTTACAATTAGGAGGTTAAGCTCTCAGCTTATTGATTTTAAACCTTCACTTTGGAAAATGTTGCCATTATATCGATTCGCTTCTTGTTTTATTTACTTGCATCGCTGATAAAACACAAATGCTTCCTAATAATCATCTTATTAGTTCAATTAAATGAAAAATTTACAAGAATAGCATTAATCAGTTTATTTTCAAATACATGCATTTAGAACATATCCTAATTTTTATAATGTGAATGGCATTAATTTATAAATATTGTAGGAAGCAAGACATAATTAAAGCCAAATGTTTACATTCTACAGGCAAACATTAGCTCTTTGACTTTTTGAACTGCATTCAGATATAGCTTCGAAATTAATTCTTCACATCATTCTCTGAATTATCTTTACTGTGCTCTATCAAAAAATCTCATTTATGGCATTTACCATTCATAAAATCCACAGGCATAATCGATCTATATTCACATCTATGACAATTTCCATAAGGTCTTATCCATTTCTTTAGACCTAAAACTGAGCTATGTTGATTTCTATCTTCCAGCTAATTTTAATTAAATCTCCATGGTCTTCTCCTACCAGTTGTTGGGTAAGAACAAAAAAATTGCTTCATTGTGGGGGAATTGGTAAATGAAATTTTTATGCAAAAAGTATTTCGCATAAGAATTTGGTGAATTCTTATCTATTTTTATAAAGATTAAACATTTTTAAACCTCGCCTGCCATACAATATAATTTTCACACTACGAAATATTCTAAATGTCTGTCTGATTGGTTGATCACATAATACATATTGTTGCAAAAAGTTTCTTCTCTAAGTCATCTATATATATATATATATAATATATAATATAAAATATAATAGGTTAGATTGCAACCACTTAAATGTGGAATTCTTATAGATGCCAGTTTCAAGAAATTGATATCAAATTCTTCCCAAAATTAGAAGGGTTCTAATATTTTCTTTTAATCATGAATTTTGTTGTCTTTTAATTCGTGTATGATCTACATATTATATTCGTAATATATTTTTGACTTTTAATAAAATTCATTAATTTTAGAACATCTAAAGGAAACTTTATTTCCAAAATATCTTTATAATGGCAAAATAAAAATAACAAATCACCATGCACTTATTCTTCACCTGGAGCAAATAGTTGATTATTTGGACTATTACTCAGTAATTTTCTTCATTGTGCATTGTTTTGTCAATTTTCTCTCAATATGTTTTGGTGTGTGAGGATAATTTTTGAAGAAAATTAGCTATTTAATATTTGGAAGAATGAGGGTGTAAATTTTTCTAATTTATATATTAACACTTATGCTTATTATCATATACACTAGAGAAAGTATTCATTGTGTTTTAAAATACTTTAAATGTAAATTTTGGATAATTTTCAGAATTTGGTTAAGATCTTATTCGAAAGTAGTTCAGATTAATAAAATGATAATTTTATATTTATTTTGAAAAGTTATTTATATATTTATTTTGTGTTAGCTTATATATAAAAAAAAAATTTCGTTTTTCAGACAACTGTTAAGTGAGCGGACAAGATTTAAGAGCATAAGTCAAGTGCCAGATTGATGCGATTTAGATGCTTTAAAGATTGACTGTATCTTTCTCATGTTGCTATAATGAAGTATTTTTTCTTAAATTCAGTGTGCAAATCAACTTCAGAGACATTTTAAAGATATCGCCTTTCATTTGAGCATTTCAAGTTGAGATTTTTATGCAGTTTTAAAATGTGAAATTTATGGATTTTGATTAAGAAAATATTCAGAAATAAACTTTGTGATATTCTGCCGTTCTGTATATGATTCAGTTTGTTTTCTATATGCAGTATATTAAATACTTTATGCAAACGATTTGTGACAGAGAGCTTGATACATAAGTGTGCAAATAGTATTTATGCTGAAAGAAAATGTTTGGTAAGAAAAAAAATCCTCATTATATTTTATGAAATGGAGAAGTTTTCTTCTGTGTATATATATATGTATATGACAAGATATATGAAGTCTTGAATGAATTTAGTTTTTGATTGGTCAATGCCAACTGTGAGTTTCTTATTTGTTTCTTATGTTCTTGGTTTGAGGTTGAATTCAGTTTATAGTTTTAAAGTGACTAAGTGACCATGAATTATAAATTTTTTCATAAGATTACTCATATATATGAAAAAAAAATATTTTGCCAAATCGTAACGAACACAAATTAGTTATCACTCTTAGATCAACCTTTATCATATACTTGAAATATTTTCCTTCAGTATTTCTAACTTTTACAATGTTTCACAATATTTCTAAAAATAATATAACATATGCTTAAAATCTGATATTATAACTCAAATTGACTACCTTCTATCGGATTTTAATGTATAATCTTGTTTAATGATATGTGAGGATAATTATAACTACTAATTCTACACAAATTTAACATTTTGACGCATTCAAGTCATTTCTTGCTGTGCATTGTATGTATATACATAAATGCACTGAATATTTCATTTTATTATGCATATGTATATACATAAATACATGCATAGTAGTTATTCTGTACTTTTTCCTTTTCTTTCTTCTGTTTGAACTAGGTGTTTTTCTTAAGAACATTCAAAAACTTGAGATATTCACTTCCAAGAAGTATGCAAATTACATATTCTGGATTTTTTTTTGTTTTTAAGTGCTTTTAGATTTGGGCACTTTTTACTTCATTTGTAACTACCTTAAAAAACAATGCATTTTTTAATTTTTTGCAATTAAAAGCTGATTTAAATTAGTTATATTTTAAACTGTTTGTTGAATTCTATTAGTATTAAATTTTGTTAATGTATTAAAAGAATTTAAAGCAATGAAAAAACTTGCTATAACTTCTTGTGCAATTTTTTAAACTTTTTTTTTATTTAGGTACACATCTTTAGGATTCCAGGAATTATTATTTCACTCTGAATTATTGCTCACAGTTGGGTATTTAATTGGCTGTAGATTTTTATGGATTGAAATAGAATAATTTACAACATTATTTTGTTGACTTTGTATCTTTGTAGAAATAATTTTTAATTCATAATTCACCCATTCTATATTACAATAAAAAAAATTGTTAAACAATTGGTCTAATGTTTTAAAAAAGTAGTCTGTATTGTTATTTATTTTGTATTCAAAATTCTATACTCTTTGTATTTTTTTTTTTTAATGTAAGGGAAAATTAGCTGGCAAGAATATTTTTTAGAACATATGTTTGAGATGTAGCTTAATAATCACAATTTTATACATATTTCTTTGAATTGATATTCAATTATTGAGCTATTGCATATGGTGACTAAGCATATAGTTAAACGTTTCACGTGATTTAAGTTACATTTATAAGAACTGGGTATTTTAGAATAGTACTGTTGTATCTACTTCCTTTTGTTTATCTCTGTGTGTAGATAAATATTACTTAACAGTGTGATATGTGCACTTGGTTTAGTATTTTCCTGATAAAAAGGTTTCTCTTAGCAGAATTCGAATTTTCTTTTCAAATGTGCATTTTAATGAAGTGTTAATGTAAAATAATTGCTTTTTGATCTTAAATATTAAAAGTATTTTAATTTTCAGTATCTTATCAGTATCTATTCAGTATCTTTCAGTATCTTATTTTAATTTTCAATATCTTTAATATTTCAACCTTGAGCTATTTTTTATCTCTACTGTATGAAAATTAAAGTTAGTTTTTTTTTTTTCATTATTAATTTGATCTTTCCCTTAGTTTTGCTGAATTGGCCTTGGGTCTCATTCCCCTTTAGGTATTTCTGAATCTCTTATAGAGCATGAATTTTTTTTCCTGCCATATATGTGGATTTATTGTTCTAAATGTAGATATTAATATAGTAACGAGCTATAGTTTTTTTCCCCTGCAAGATTTTTTTCTATTTTTGTGGGAAAGACTGGTATACTTTTCGCTATTCTCTAAGATATGATATGTATTTAATTATTTAAATTTAGTGATTTTAATTGACATCGAAATAGCTGCAGTCACACTTATTTTTTGTAAAATGTATTAATATAGAGCGTTTAATCTAACTATGACAGTAACTTGTATTCTATTAAAAAGAATTATTTTTATAATTGAAAATTTATTTTCAATCGTTTATCCACTAATATTTGGAAAGGCGATTTTATAAATCAACTTCAAAACAGGGTTGGGGAAGATTCGGATTATTTTATATTCCTCGAGGAAAATCATTTTGACAGTGCCAAGTTATATAGTAAACACATTGATATCTGTAATTAAGAAATTTAAACATGAATTCGAAAATAATTTGGCAAGGAATAGATTAATAAAACTTTATTACTGATATGAGTATTTCATCTGCTTTTATTGCCCAGCAGTACACTGTGTGTCGACCACGAGAACACTTCCAGACAATCGTCTATGTTTGCGGTGGGCGTTATAGAAACAGGTTACTGCAGGATGAGTTCATTTCGCAAAGGTAGAAATTCATTCAAGTTTCTTACGTTGGCACGTTTTGCGCCAAATTGGCGACATTTGGTATTATTGCCTTTAACTTTTGAAAACAAATACAAAAAAAAAAATATTTACTAAGTTGAAAATCATTTGCATAATCGGAATATTGAAAATATCTGATATCCCGGTCATATGTATACAAAGAACAATGCAAATCAATTAGAAAAATTGAATAATTATTTGTATGTCTAACGATTGTACAAAAAGAAAAATAATTAAGAAGTAGAATTTTGTACAGTAAAAAATTTATCGTTTTCATTTAATTTGTTTTAAATTTATGTAAATAATTAATATCGAATTCTCCAGAACAAACGTGAGATAATCTGTCTAATTTAACATAAAAACAATAGCATAATCCATCGTGATTATTTTTATAAAAGGTTGTTTTTATTCTGTTATAAAGTAAAATGTTCATTATTAAATATGCTTGAAACCTTTCGAAATTTATATTTATTTTTCTGATGTATATACTATTTCTCGCAACATAAAATTAAAATTTGATAATATGGTTATTATTCGATTTTTAAAAATCTAACTTTGATTTGTAACTTACTTTCAATATGCACAAGCTTTCTACAACATAATTAATTTCACAAAGTTTATATGTAAAAGTATTCTAAATTTGAAAATAATTAAAGTGTGCAATTATGTACGTGCCAGATGTCCCGTTTTTTAAGGTAGTATTCTATATGACCATTTATTCATTTTCCCCGGTTTGAAAAAGAAAGCTAATTATTTCAAAAAAGACTTTTTCTCACGAACTGTCAATTTAAATAATAGGGTGATAAATGAGCTTTTCTTTTCAATGTATAACAGTAGTCATGAACATCATAGTAATCAATTATCCATAAATCCCTGCATTATTTTATCATTTCGGGGTTGAAAATTCTTTACTCCCAATGTATATTAACTGCTATTTTAAAGTCTCTCCTTTCTTAAATTGAAAAAGCATTTTAAAGGATGTTAAAATTTAAGAGACAAAAAAAAAAAAATATTAAATAATGAAATGCAGTTAATATTAGCCAAAGAAAAGATTAATAAAATATAAAAGACGGGAACTAAGCGAATATAAAGACACGTGCAACTGCGGCTAAAGCTAGAAGACGAATGAGCTGCAGTTTTTTTAATTGCTTCACATTGACGCCAAGAAAAAGAATACCCCCCCCCCCAGACTTCCGTTCGATTCCATCCACTCAAAATGGATCTTCCCTACCGGAACATGTTTCTATAACGCCCACTGTAAACATAGACGGTTGTCTGGAAGTGTTCTCGTCATGGACAAACAGTATTACTCTTTTACTCATCTACGGTTAGGAAATATTTTTGAGGTAAAACTCATTAACTGTAACGTAATATAACTAATTACTTGTACGCAATTTTTCATATGTAAAAGTAATTTTGTAAAATATATAGATTACAGTAATATATTAATTATATAAAGGCGGGTATGAGGAGAGCAAGTAATTAATATATTCATTATAAAGAATAAAATTTGTTTCAACATGAATCCTAGTTGATTTCAAGAAAGTTTCGAATAACACTTATTTTGCTGGTATTTGGTTCGAAAATGTTGAAGGAATTTAAATGCACATGATTGCAGTCGAGTGTCAATTATGCGCTTCATTATATTTATGAAATAGCTTACAGGTTCTTTTCATCTATGGCTAAAATTTCCCTCCCCCATTTATTTACTTCGTTTGAGCTCTGATTTCTGTTGAATTTTTAATACTCGAAAGATTAGACATTAAAAGCATTTTTGCCCTTAACTGCCTGTAAAGAGTTCAAGTAGTTTTGTTTAGAATTTTTATGTCACGGTTTTCAAATTTGGTTTAAAAGCAGTTTTGATAATTTCCCTAAAGTTGCTCAAAATGTGCCATTTCTGGGAAATAAAACCACAAATACAATAAGCGCACAGTGAGATGTTTTTACTGCTCAAATATGGTTACTGTTAAAGGACTTTTGCATTCTGTCTTAAAGATCAATTTTAATTAACTTTTTTTCTTTTTTCATTCCCTTTTCTTATGAATTTAAGGTGGAAACAAAGTGTCATTAGTCGATTGAACGACTGCGAAAAAAAAGCACTAGACCCATATTTTCAATATATGACAATTGAGGCACAATTGAATTTTTGTAAGTGCAAATCAAATTAAAATTACATTTATAAAATTATTAAGAAATTAAAGTTTGTTTTTGTCAGAGCTTGAAGGTTTTAAAAAATTTTTCGTTGATGCATTATTTATAGTTTATAACCTTTAATGATGTTTCTGTAAAATTTGTTATCTTGTGCATTGTAAAGTGATGTAATTGTTCTTTGAAATTATGTATTTGTTCAGAGATTAAGTTATCTTTTCAGCGCTGATTATTAAGGCCTCATAGTTGTGCAAAATTCCATTCTTTATCAGATTGGTGTAATTTACAAATTTTGAAATAAATGATGTTAAAAAAACATCTTGGAAAAATTAAGCAATCATTGTTTTAAAGAACTCTAAAAGTCTTCAATTCTACAGTTTATTTAGGAAGGGGGGGGAGGGGCAGCCATGCAAGTAACATCATTTACGATGTATCTAAATGTTTGCCTCTTAAATGCTCCTAATTTCTGCGAACTTTATTTAAATTCTTCCTTTTTTTCAGTATGCAGTTTTTTTCTGGGAGATGAAGATGGTAATAAATTTATTTTAAATTATGGACATAAATTTACTTACTTTCCTTTGTTTTGAAATTAATTTCTTTCGATTTTACTTGTAAAAGCTTTGGTCGTTATTTAGATTAATAAATTTAATGAAACCAGAATTAATTCTAAATTTCTGTACATCAATTTCATTTTCAGAATTTAGATAAGTATTAATTATAAGCGTGATAAAGTTATTTGTTTTTATACGTCATAAAGACGGACAAATGGGTCTGCTAAAGCATATTTATATTCTGATGAGATGGATTCTGAGAGTAAAAAAGAAAAAAAATTAAAAGCTTATTAAGTATATTAATTTCATGGCAGTAATTTAATTTGACGAGTTCTAAAACTGATGTCGATAAAATATCTCAATAGTCTGATTGAACAGTAGTCTTGGCATCAGTCTTATTTATTATTATTCTATTAACTTTTTTGCTGTGTACCAGCTTCCTATATTACTTTTAGATGACAAATATGCAAAGTATAACTCAAATATTAAAAAAAAAATGAAATTGTACCTGTACTAACATTTGATTTTGAAATAAATATCTTGTTATTTTAAATGCTGTCGAGTTCAATATAATCATTATTTTGCTATTCATATTTCAAGCTCAAATTTTAGTCCAACTTTTTTTACTGTAAAATAAAAAATGAAAATTTTGTAAAGCAGATGAGATATATTGCATTTTTTTATTGCATAGAAAAGAGTACTGTTGTGCCTTGTGTGGCTGTTGTTAGAGCGAAAGTTATCACATCTTAGTTCTTTCTTATTATTTTACTATTTTAGACAGAGAATTATCTCATTCATAAATTTCATCATTCATATGTTAGCTGTGTGCCATTGTATTTACGAACAATAAAATTTTCTTGTATTTCAAGCCATAAACTGGCTTCAGCATTAATGCATAATATTGGATAAATGAAAATTAATTATACCAAATACTGTTATTGTTTCAGGCACTGTCACTGAATATTTGGACATTCCATAATTTTTGTACCACATTCATAAAAAAAAAAGAATGCTGTTACTTTATAAATTTAGATGTTGAATTTTTTTATTCAATTTTTCCTTTTAATTCCTAATCTTACACTTGTATTTTTTGTATTTGATTTTCTTTCAAAGTTTCTTTTTTATATTCATTCTTACTATCTTGGTAAAATTTTCCTCTGAATAAAAAAATCTACAAAATACAACAGTTCTCCACCTCTTTTCCTTAAACATTAATAATGAATATTTGTAACATTCTCTTATTTAACTTTATATAATTTCTGTGTATCAGTTATTTTTAGAAGTATTTAGATAAACCTGCCAAATGAAATATATAAACTTCATTGCATGCAGTTCCCTTTCGTTTACCTTGTCCACATTTGGTGAAATTCTGTAACCTGAAGTTAATATTCAACAACACAAACACTTTCTCATATGAATGATTTACTTTAAAGAAAATTTCTTTCCTTAGGTGAAAGAAAAAAAAATTATGATGTATTTGTTATGGTAGATGTTCATGCATGGTTTAAATATGGATATTAACTCATGAATGTAGCTTTTTAAATTTCTTAATGTATTGATATTTATGTAATGTGAAGTGCATAAAGAATTACTTTACAGATTTTATCCATGAAATGGAATGATTGCATGTAAATTTGTACTCAGTGCTATGAAATTGCAGCAAATTGTCATGCTTCTTTCTGTTCTAAAATATTTTAATGGATTTTATTTTAACTTTCATGACTAATGTTGAGTTTCAAATAATTTTATATGGAGCTCTTTAATATATAATTTACTTTCTATCATTAAAGGTTAACTGTACCATCATCAGTAAATTTATTTACCATTTGTACATAAATGTTAATGTTGCATTTTTGTTGTTGGCGTTTATGGTTTTGAATGTTGCCATTACCTTTTGTTGCCTTTGTGTACCAAAATATACTATTTCTAGAAAGTAAATGTTACAAAGAAACTGAGCATAATAAACATATTTTTTTATCGTGCTTTTGTCGATGATTTGTTTGGCACTTTCAAAAAAATTGAAATAATGGCGATTCCAGATGCTTTAAAACATTCAAATTCCTTTATATACCAAATATCTCTCCTCCATCCCCCTCGGCAGACACTGTATAGGAAAGAAGAGCTTCTGGTTTGTTGGTTGATTCTCGTTTCCCTGATGGGCATAGTTACAGTGTGACTCTCCGCCGATGTTGGGAGAATTTGTATCGTTGCTGGTGTTGGCTCTCTGTCTTGTTTGCGCCTTATTGTTGACTCAACGTCTAGATCATTGCATCAAATCCGTATTTCAGACAGAATGCAATTCCAAAGGGGTTATATACCACATCATTAAATTTAAAGTATCACTTTTCAGATGTTGCAGAATTAAAAAACATCATTAGAAAACAAACTATTAGTGATGCGTAGATAAGAACATGGGGGAAACGGACAAAGAAAGTTTTAAAAATGAATGCTGAGAAAAGATAGGCGGATCTTTCCTTGTTCAAACACAATTCAGTCATAATCGTGATGTATAGATATAGTCGTGCATTAATTAGTAACAAATGGCATAAAAGCCGAAGTACATGCTTTATTTTATGTACATTAATAGACAAGTGTTCTGAGATTTAAGAAATTGTTTGGTTTGGAAAAGTTTCGCTGGTTTCCAAAATTGCGTTTATCACTAAGGGGCGCTGAAATATTAACCTTTAAAATGGGATATTTTCACAAATGTTAGTCTATTCGTCACGATTGTGTTTGTTTGTGTTTTTTGTTTGGTGTCAATGTAAAAACATGGAGAGCAAAAATTGTTCATATAGAGTCTTAGTATTTTTACTACTGCAAAAATAAGAATGCGTTTCGAACCATGAAAAACGGAGTACTATTAACGACGAGAATGTTATATGTGAACTGAAAGATATACTGTTCGACAACGGATTGTAAAACACACCGCGCTTTTGCGCATGCGTTAGGATGGGTTTAATTCGTCAAAACAGAGATGAAAGGAAAGACTAAAGGAGGAGATGTTTACATTCAACAGTGAAGATTCGCGGTCTTATGAGACATAAAAATTACAGATAATTAGTAATAAAGAAGGAAAAAGATATTAATGCACCGTAAAATATTTCAAATCAATTTTTATTTAATGTAAGAAGCATAAACATTAAATTATGAAGAATAAATAAAAAATTTGTTCTTAAAATTTGTTAATTACATTTTTACAAAATAATAATCTTTTTTTATATTAAAATGCTTTTTTTATGTGTTATTGTATATTTTTTGACAATACTTTACGATTAAAAACAATGGATAATCCAGATTTTGTTCTATTTCAAACATTTTATTTTCATTTAAGGAATTGCTGTAAGTATGGAGTCTCTTAAAAATATCTTTAAAATGCATGATATTTTATATATTTTGATATCAAAAGAACATTATTATTGATTTTTCTACTTAAGAATATTATTATTTTTAAATATATAACATGAAATAATTACTAAAATTTTCTTCATACCGCTCCTTAAAACTTTTTTGCCATTTGAACCAGCCATATCAATACGAAAATTTGTGTTAAAATAAAATGCGGTCAGAAACGACACAACACTCGCATTGAAAAAAAAAAAATGAACTAAAATGTATCTAATGGCGGATATCCAAGGTCAAAGGTGAATAACGGAAACGTGCTCATCGTTCCGCGCCTCCTCCCTTAATGAGATGGAATCGTCGAAATGTGGTCGTCTCAGAATCCGTTGACTAACAGTACAAATGCTTCTTGAATTTCATATATGGCATTGCTCCGTTAAGCCTTCTGGAGGTGATGACCACCAAATAACGGCTCAATCGCAAATAATCAACATTTTATCACTTGTAAAGTAGCAGAGCGACTCAAGGAGCTGGTCTACTGTATATCGCTTACGCTTTTAGCTGGCCACCTAAATGGTTAGGGATCAAGCAAGGGAATTACTTTCTTGGGCTCGGTGTTAAAAGTGGACACTGTCTTCAGAGGATGACTGAATGTGTAGATTCTGGCTATAGCCTGTGTATTATCTATAGGCGGTTTAAGGTCAAAATTTCTACCGTGTTACTGGTACCAGACAACCAATAACGAGGTAGAAAATGTGACCTTGAACCGTCTATTGAAAATACACAGACTATAGTACAATGCTACGGAAAACACCGAGACTGGGAATGCCCAGAACAGGTGGCTGCCTTCCTTTGTTGGGCTTCATGCAGTGGTGAATGTAGGCATTTTGCGGTCGTAAGCTGTGCACATTATGGAGTTCTTTTATTAATAAGCTTGTCAATTTAGCTTCACATTTCAAATCATTTTTAACATATTAATGATTTATTTTTAGTTAATATATTTTTATTTTGGTAATTTTGTGAAAATGTATTTGTTTTTATTTATTCAGTATTACTTTAGATCGCTCGACATCGTTTGCGTATCGTATTAAAACAGATATTTGGTTTTATTGATATCCTAATTATTTAAAAAAGTGAGCATAATGAAGCCCATAGGAACCTGATCAATTATTCTTAATAAAATGCTAATATTATTCTAATATTTTAAGATTGAATTTATCATTTTTTTTTAATCGACTTACCTGGGGTTTCCTCTCTGCCTAGCGAACTTAAGCAGCTGCCCAGTTCGAAATCCGCTACTGGCTTAGTAGAGGGCAATGCCGTCAGCCCGAACTCTTGTTCATATCGATGGGACCTAGAAACAAAGCTCTCTCTAGTGGGCCACGGAAGGAATTAAAAAAAAATTAACGAAAAATATTTTGATCTTTTTTTTTGTTGTTGTTGTAAAGATATTACTGGAAACTAAAGAGACATTACTTACGATTTCGCCTTGTTGAAAAGAAAATTATAAATGATAGATGAAGTCCCATATATTCTAATTTTCTTCCTAATTTCTTGCTGGTTAAAGTTAATTCTCCACAGCAAGTCTAGCAAATTGGAAAGATGAAAGATTTAGTACAAATTCATTATTATAAGCATTCATAAATCTCCGAATTCTTCTAAAAGTGTAATTGAAGAATTATTACATGTTTGAGTTGAAGAAATTACAAATGAATTAAAAGCGGAAAGATTAACACATGTGCGCTAATGTTCATTCAAAGAATGAAAAGTTTTCTACAAGATACCTTGTTTTTATATTTCCAGGCACCGACACTGCAAAAATCTGTTAAAGCAGGGTAAATGAAATTTGCCCTCCAATGAATAATTTCAAACCCTCTTTCAGTACCAATGTTTTGGTCACTTTAGATTGCCTGCCGCAGGACATTCACTTGCATCTGTTGTGTAGAGAAAGACTATGGTAGCCAGCATTGTACTGTACATTAAAAGTGCGTCAGTTGTCGTTACGATCACATATCGTTTTCAGGACTTTATCCACTTTGGAAGTTGGAAAAAGACATCATAACTGTTAAAGAACAAATTTCTTATCCAGAGGCAAAACGAACACTCCTGGCGCAAACGCTTATACCTGATTTACTCCGGAAATACTCTGGAACTCATGAAACGGATATCAAAATCTCAAAAGTTTTCGAAAAGTGACCTTTAAAAAAATGATATTAGAAAATTGACACCAAATTTTAAAAGATTCCGTATTGCTCTCAGACTTTTGAAAAAAGGAATAGACCTAAAAGACACACTTTCGATGGGGTGCCCAAAAGTCTCTGCTTGAAGAAATTACAAATGAATTAAAAGTGGAAGGATTAATATTTGTGCGCTATATCTGCATTCAAAGAATGAAACATTTTCTACAAAGTATCTTGTTTTTATATTTCCAGACACCGACATTGCAAAAATCTGTTAAAGCAGGGTAAATGAAATCTCCACCTATCTACAGAGAACGATGACAAATTTGAAATTAGTTGTGATGTTTCACCAAATCAAAATACTAATTTTAGTTCTTATACTATAAAATTTTCTTAATTAGTCCAAACAAATTGTACTTTGACATGGAAAAAAATAAATAGCAGCAATTTTATTGATTTTGTTGAATTAGCTATTCAAAACAGACCTCTAAATGTGTACCCACATATATTACCAGATAAGCAAGATGGAAAGGAAGTTGAAGTACCGTTTTTTCGCATTTAAATGAAAAGTTATTAATCTGATAGGAAAAGTTAAAATCAAAACTGTAAATGTTAAAAACATTCATAAAATGAACTCTCGAATGTTGTGATAGTTTTATTAGGTCAGGAGCAAATTTTATAAAAAGTGTAAGTTTGAAAAATAAAAAATAAATAAATAAAAACTTTTTTTTAAAGTAAGTGAAAATTTTGAAATCCCATTTAAATGCATGTTAGATAGACGGAAATAACTGTTAAAAATGTCAGATTGGTACTGATATTATTTTTTGAGAAAAAAAGTTTGTTGGAAAGAACTGGGTAATCACAAAATGCCTGTAAGTATTTTTCTATCTGTCTGAATTTGTAGATTGTAACAAAATTATATTCTAAAGCTACTATTATGCAGTTTCAAATATTATCATAATGACTAATTAAAAAAAAACCTGAGGTTTGAGGTTGGGAAAATTAAATTTGAGGTTAATATTTTGTCTCAGTTATTACGCCTGCATTCATTTTCCATGATTTTTATGCTCGCGAACACTAATATTAATACTTTTCAAAAATCAGTCACCACAAAGTAATATTTATATATTTCGTTTTCAAATTTAATTTTTACTTTTTTTTTTCTTTCGAAAATTGACCATTATAATGCTACTTGAAATAGCAGAACTTTTTTCCTATTCTCAAATTCAAACAGATAGAAAAAAAAGTATTTATAGGCATTTTTAACTGCCTTATAGATAGCATAAATTCTCAGGACCTACACATCGAACAATTTATTTCTAGTAACTATCTCTGTCTGCTTAAAAAACATGAGAAAACGTATTTCCATGAGCGCACACATATCTTCCACATTCTTGACCCCGGCCATTTGTTTACCTGAAATAATGCCATCACTGAATCTCATAGTGTGCGATGATTTATATATTTGCGATCATTTCCTATAATATCCATGCTGGAAGAAGCTGCGTGGTTCCACATTCACCGTGGATTCCAATAGAAAGATAGAATTGCATCCATGTAGCTGGAAAATATTGCTCAGGTGATGGTCAATACAGCAAACATTTTGGAATCAGTATAATTTATCACTGATATAAAAAAACGGGTCTAAAAACACTATTCTAAAACTCTTTCCATATTTAAGAAAATTTCGCTGATTGTAGTGGAATAGAGCTTGTCGTGTCGAGTCACAAGTGCCCCCAAAATTTCGAAGGTATTCCGAAACAAAACTTGTAATTTTTAAACAATCCAAAGTCATTATTCGTCTTCGTAATCAAAAGGAATTGTGGGTTAATTTAATGCCATCCATCACATCCTTTACCGCCAATAAGCAACAATTAAATAAGGCCATGACTGCTAATGGGATTTTTTTGTGAATTTTCCTTTCCTGTTTTAAATATGACATACTCTAACCCATAAGACGTAACCGGTATTCTTGGACACATATTTGTAAAAGTTCTTTCAGTTGATTCTTATATTCCCGAATGTCTGACAATTAACAATCGCACCGAATGGATATTTATTGCCTGAAGTACTTTTCCATACCACTGAGAGTTTAGAATGTTGAATATGAAATGGCCTTATCTCAAGCGCATGATAGCCGTCTTGATCCAGATGGAATAAAAAAAACCCATTTGATTACAATTTACCGTATTATTCCATTATTGTTATTTAATAGATTCTGGACTAAGCAGAACTACTTTTCAGCATGGCACGAAACCATTGTGATACCAATCCTAAAATTTGAAAAAAATATCTATTCACTCTTCTGAACTGCAGACCAATTGTTCCTATGAACTGTCTTTGCAGTACTCTTGAATGCATGAACATTGAGTGTTCATCAAATCTTTGAATTAGAAAAGCAAAGATGCATCTTCTTATTACAGAATAATTTCCGTAGAGGTTGGTTAATCTTATTTTCATTGAAATAAAAAACATTTGTTAAAAGGAACTAACTTATTGCCATATTTTTCAATATAGAAAAAGTGCATGGCATATTTTCAATACCTTTTAATTTTAGTTTTATGGGGAAATTGCCCATCTTTTTAAGAAACTTTTTTGTCTTCTCGAACATTTCCAGTTTGTGCTGGCAATTTGCTATCAATTCTTTTATTAAAACTGAGGGAATTATGCAAAGGGGAATTCGCACTATTATTTCAAGAAAATATTGGAAATTAACTCATTTTTTTAAATATCGTAATTTTGCCTTCTGACATTGTTTCGTCGATTGTAAGCATTCATTTGATATTATAAACTTGTCTGACTAAATGATTAAAAAAAAAACAACCGAATAATCATTTTTTGGGGGGAAAAGATAAATGACGAGATTCGGTTTGAGAGCAATTTTAGTGGTATACATTTTTGTCTTGTTTCTTTATTATTAAGTTTTTGAAATTAATAATTTGCACCTTAATATGAAAGATTTATCTTAGTTGTACGCTGTTTTTATAAGTTACACATATCAGATTTATAAATAAAATAATGGCAACAAGTTATTGAAAAATCGTCAGGAAAGCCTCAGTTGGCTGCCCTGTTAAAATGGTTGATCTGCAATGCTTTCAAAATTTTCAAAGTGAGAGTTCCATAATATGTTGTAAAAATGAATGAAATCATTTACCTATTGTAATTTACTTATTACACATTCAGGATTTGAGCGTGAAAAATCAGTTATTGTTCCATGGAGTCTAAATTGGAGAAGAAAATTCAATGCAACATCATTTGAATCTCTGAAATTCGTGATCGAAATCATTAAGAGAGCAGGGCAATGATGCATATGGAGAGAGAAAGTAACGTTTCTTTCTTATTGTGTTGCAAAGATTGAAGACTATTTAATCCAATTTACATTAGTACTAAGCCAATCAATTTTTCTCCCTTCTGTTTTAAATTTTTTATTAGTTTTATTTAATGAGCCATTCACTTTAATATTTAAGTGGAGAAAAATTATTACTAAATGCATTTTATTATTTTAATTACTTTCTTTAGGATTGAATTATTATCTAGAAAAATATTATTAATTTATTACACGTCTGGTATTGGTATATCAAGTTGAGGAAGTTTTAGATTAATAAAAAAGGTGTTTCACTTGCGTATTTTAATATTCCTGAAATATCTTTTGCATATTTGTTTCTTTCTGAACTAATGAGTTTTCATCCAGCAGAAATATTAAATCTTCTTTTAATTTAGTCGGAGAATAAATTGCAATCTTATTAACTCTTTTCAGAAGAATAGTTTGAAAATAAAGCAAATTGCAAATTCCTTCTTCCGTTGTTGATTTGTACGCTCTTCTGACAATTGGAGAAGAAAAAAAAAAAAAAAAAAAAAAAAAAAAAAAAAAAAAGGATCTAGGAAAATCCTGTTTATTCTTTCGTTTAAATTATACTTGATTTTAACGTTTCTTAAATTAAGTAGGCTAATTAATACCCAAGAAATTATCTTAAATTGTTCATGAAATTAAAAGATTGTAGCTGAGAAATCAATTTCTTATTGTCTCAAATCATTTCTTTCCTGTTCTGTACATTATCATAATTCGAAAAGCACCATATAAATCCATATATTTGATAGATTGTGTAAAAAGTGATAATAAAATGACTAAATCATCATATGTTTATTTTTAAACCACCGATTTTACTTCGTATGAGGAAAGTCAGGCTGAGCTGCCATCTGTTGACTAAAGTTGTAATTTTAAAGTGTGTACTAAAATAATTGGTTTTTAAAGACTCTAGTTCAGTTATCAATAATCCATTCTTTGCTATATTCTTTAACAGCCTTAATTAAAAAGTTAAATAATGGGGTATATAAATAAATTTTGCAGATTTTATTGATTCACGAATAAAATGAAATTTTATTTATTAAGTAGATTAGTATTAAGAGGCTATGAGATATAAAAGACTGGTAAATAGCAGTTAACATTTCTTATTTGTTATACAATAGTAATAATAAATTTGGGTATAAAATTCATGTCTTGGAGACAAGCCCATAATTCCCATGTCAGTTTTTGTTCATTTTTTAAAATACCATTCTTGAGCAAAATACATTTTTTAGTGATTGGAGATAATAGGAATTTGTAGATTGTTTCTTATTTTTTCATACAAATTTCACTGATAAATATTATTCTCCTGAAATTTTAGAAAATTAAATGAGTATTTAGCATGCTGTTGCATTATAACTGTATAACATTGTATTCGATAAGTCATAGTCACATTCAATAATGACATTCGAGTGCGCATCTTCGTCAGGTGTCAAAGGTACCAAAGTTTTCCCTATCATTTTCCCTCCTTTCTGTTTTCTACTATCCCTCGAAGGCGAGGGAAGAGATCATCATGAGAAGCTGCAAGCGCTTTATTTACTACAGATTTCTCATGGATTGCTATATATACCACGTAATGTTATATGAGCTTGTATGGCAGTTCTAAAAATACAATAAAAATAAAAATTTTAAAAAATTGAATCCTGGGTTCTACTATCGTATTCATAGATAGCGCCCTATGGTAGCGAATCTATCATCAGTTGGTGGGTTCTCTACTTGTATGCTTAGTCTATTAAGAGACCAAATGAAAGTTGTCAATATTTGGGATTTAAAATTGAGGATTTAACAATGTCTATGGAAATAATTCATATTATATGGATTATAGGTTAAAACCTGCGTCACATAGCTCATTTCATCACTCAGCTCGGCGATGGAGGGTTCAGCCAGACAAAAATCTCAAGTCTACTTTGAATAAGGAAAAGTCTAACTCAAAACCAATTTCGCACCATGTCATCATATTGTTAAAAACTTTCTATATCGTAAACTGCCTCATTTTTCTTTTCCTTCACCTGCTTTGAAAATTAGCAATGCAGAAAAACACTTCAAAACCCCCATAAACCCTAAGTATTGGTCAGTAGTTTTATATTTTATGAAAACTTAGCAATTTAAGTAAACCTTCATTCATTAAAATTTTTTTTAAAAAAACAGCGTTGGAGAAGCAACTATACTAAAAGGGAAACTTTGCTAACTGTATTGAAACCAATCAAAATTTTCCCCAAAAATACAAACTTCAAAAACTATGAAAATACGAAAATACTATGAATAACTACTTTTCAATTATTATTTTTAAACACCTTACATATCAGCATTAACTCTTTACAGTAAAGAAAAATATGCAGAGATATTTGAAACATTAAAATTAGAAGATTTAAAACCCACGACCTCGAAGTCTCATAAAATAAAAGTTGCAATTTCCTCGAAAAATTCTAATTTTCCACAGTTTTTACTTTCCACTGGTCCTTTCCCGATTTCCCACAGCAAAGATAACAAATTGCAGCAGAGTGTCATCATAAATTTGATACCCGTTTCTACTGGACTTAGTACTAATGCGTCTTAGCATCTTAAATACTTAAAAAACAAACAAACGAACGAACAGCAACAACAACAAAAAACAAAAACCTGGATTTGAAAAATAAATGTACAAGAACATAATGCCATTAGAGATTTTTTTTTTTGTTTAATTGAATTTGAAAGTTACTAATACTACTAAAAGAAATCCCTGCTAAGCAACTGAAGAATCTTGATCACCGTGTTCAAATAATTTCCAACAATTATTTAACCAAGATTATTATTAATAATTATGTAACCAAGATTATTAATAACAATTATATAATCAAGATAATTAACTGAAGTAAATAAAACTCAGATTTTTACATAAGTATAAATATTTGTACACATATTTTTACACATTTTTTTATTTTACTTGACTTGGTATTAGATTTGTAAAGATGGAATTTTAACAACGCTTTTTCAATTATTTCTTCATTTATTAATTAGTGTTCTGAAATTTTGTTCATTTTTGTCTTCTCAATGACAATATACTGTTTTAATATTTTCAGAATTTAATTATCAGTTAATCATTTGATTTAAGTAAATTTTGATTCCCTATGCCTGGCGTCATCTGCCAATGAAATGATGAAAAAGTACTTCAAAGATACATATAAGTCAATAATTAATGATTTAAAAATTGCAGTATTTATAATAATAACTTGTAAATTAAGTACAAAATAACTAATAAAAGTTAAAATAAAAAACCCTCCTACTTTTTAGAACACTAATAAAAGCGGGGTTTTAAAAAATTTTTTATTTAGGTTTTTTTTTATAATAAATATGATTGTGATTGTATCATAAATGGTCAGTGATTTAAGTACTTCAGACTCAAGTTGGTATTTTTATAATTGTTTTGGCTGAACCAGTTCAAAGAAATAAAAGTACAAAAAATATCACACAAACCACAAAATGAATAATGAAAGCCATTTTTTTTAAGTACCATGTCAAAAATGATCCTGAATGGATGTAATGGATTTTAGTAAATGAGCGAAGGTCGCTGACCTTTGAAAAAGCATCTTAAATTTTGATTAATGAATTAAAACCTTTCCTCGAAGCGGCGAAAGACCGCAACGGCCATCTGTTTATAAACGAAATTAGATCTAGTCTTCGCTTATTGACCCTTTTCAAACACATCTGAATCAGTTCTAGGTCGGAGATGCAAAGATTTGACACGTGGACGTATAGTAATATTATACATACAAACAATCGACACAGGAAAATTTTTGAATTAAAAATAATTTCACAATGGCAGTTCTTTTTCTTTCATTTTGAATGAACAACTATAGAACTTGAAATTGCGGTTTCTCTGAAGTTAATAAATTTACTAAAATTAAAGTATTTCAGCCCAACCCAAACGTAATGCTAATATTGTAAATTACCATTTATGAATTTGCTATTGTTTTAATTTTCGTTATTTGACTATATTTACCAACTCAATTGTGATATTTTAGGGTGTCCAATTACCTGCTGTTTTTACGTTTCCACTAAAGCTTAATTTTACTATATTAATTTCTGTTTTAAAGCAATCTGGGTACAATTTAGAGACAAGGCTTATAATTCTGGCTCATGGCTAGATGACGAGGGCGTCTTAGAATTCGGCTCTCCCTTTCCATAATTCCGCATGGCACCAGAGAAAGTTGTTTCCGGTACCTGTGATTTAATGTTCGCTAGGTCCACCGACAACAATGGTCTGTGGTGGAATCGGGTTTCGAACCTAAAACTCTTCACCTCTGAAACCGAACCTTTACCACGCAGTCCTCATGATCTCAGCGTTGCATTGACACTGCCTTTCTCTTCATTTTTTAATGCATTTTTATTTAGCTCGATTTTTTT
Organism: Argiope aurantia; assembly: GCA_026543865.1. Classification (NCBI taxonomy): domain Eukaryota; kingdom Metazoa; phylum Arthropoda; class Arachnida; order Araneae; family Araneidae; genus Argiope; species Argiope aurantia. Next base: position 244 of record JAPMOR010067926.1, on the reverse strand, counting down.
CATATTTGAGAAGATAAAGTTTTGTAATCGATTATTCATTTATTCTCTGTTGTAGTAAGTTTTTGAAGTTTTATTTTTTGAAGGATATTTACCTTTTAGTAAACTAATAAGAAGGGCACTTTAAAAGCTGTTATTAATGAATTTGGAAGTCCAGTTATATTAACGTAACATTTTGAAGCAACACAAGGGCTATTTTCACCTCGTAATTTGAAACTAGTGAGATAACGAGGACCTGAGCTGGAAC
>JAPMOR010067925.1:0-10773 GCA_026543865.1 Argiope aurantia | reverse complement strand
CTTGAACCAAGAAATGCATTGTATTTCTATTGTCTTTAAATACGGTATATTGCAAATAAATAACATGAAATTTACATTTGTTTCGCGTTAACGAAACATTAAAACAACTATAGCAACTATAGAATATTTCTGAATAAAGATATTACTTATTATCTGTATTAACTCAGGAGCTACAGAACATATTGAATCAAATTTGAACAAAAAGTACTCATTAGATTTTAATTTATAAGGTTCTTCATAAGAAAATTCTACCAGAATTTAAAATTTGAGAAAATAGCATTTGAAGATTTAAAATAATAAAATAATATTAAAACGTGCATTACACAAATTTAAAAATCAATGCAACTTTCCAAAGAACACACTTAGAGATAAAAATCAGACGATTTTATGAAGAAGACTAGCTCAGAAACTAACAATTTTGAATTCAAAAATATTTCATATTTTCGTTAAAAAAATGAGTTATTAGTGAAATCACCTGTCTTAAAGGTGTAAAATCAGTGGCATTTAGGTATGTTGTGGCTCTAAACAGTGCACATTATGAGGCTCCTTTCAATAATATGATAAACCTAGTTTCACATTTCAGCACACTTTTAATATGCCAAAATTATTTATTTATTGTTTAATTTGTATACTTTTAATGCCACTTTTATGGAATCGTATGTTTTATTTATCATAAGACCAGACCACCGGACATCCATATTTGTTCCAGTATTATTAGAGTAAATGTTAGGTTTTATAAAAAGCTAGGAACCGATTAACTTTTTTATTTATTTGGCAATTAGGAAAATAAAATTTTTTAGTTAATTTACTTGTGATCCTCACTAATCCTGTTATCGTTAGATAGTTACCTAATCGACCTAGATGAAAAACTATTACTGTGTAGTAGTAAAGCTTTAAGTTATGCAAAAATAAAAATAAATGTAACTTCTCGAAGAATAAACACAGGAACAAAATTCAGACGGTTTTATTAAGAAAATTGTTCAGAAATTAAAAATGTTGAATAAAATGTATTCGATATTTTCATCAAAAATCGTTTTTCAAAGCACTTAATTATTTTAAATAGCAATTAACTTAATTAAATACAAATTAAATGCAATTTAAATTACTTGGTATTCATAAAAAACATCAAATAACAAAAACAAAACATAGGAATTATACTGTTAATTAAAACAATCTAAGCGCAGCGGTGAGATTTAAAATCCTTATGTTGTTGACTTCCAGACTTAAAAGCTGAGATTTAAAGTAATCTCCAATTATGTCTGAAGACTTGTTCACTCAACCAATTAAAAAAGGGAAGTTTGCAATGAGAAAGATAAAGGCGAAAAATGAATTACCGTTTAGGAATCGATATCTGTAAAAGTTTCTTTTCCTTTCAGATAGTTATGTGTAGGAGAAAATAACAGCAAGAGATACGTTCGGTAATTTTCAATGATTGTCTTTCAAGTTGAAATGATAGGCGTTTCGGTAACTTTTTTTAAGAAATGAAAGCAAACCTTATAATACTGTTGGGAAAAAAACATTTAAGTCATCAACTTAATTAAAGTCTTTATCTTTAATGAATTTTTCAGTCGTGCATATACAGTCTTTAAAGTGTTATTTTTAATAAGGATTTGCAATCTGTTACTTTTACAGTCAAATTTTAAACAACCTTCGTAATGCTGTTTTCTGCCTTTCAATGATAATTCCTGTAATCATTTAAAAAAAAAATTTTTATTTTAATTTTTATTTTTTTTACGATAATAGAAATTGAAAGGTATCGAAAAAAGATTTTCCTTTGTTTTAATTCGTAAAAATATTCTTATTCAGCATTATAAATAAAAAAATTTAATGCATTAAAATCAAAATATTAAATAATTTCAACGAAGTGGAGTTTAATTTATTAAATAAAATGATGTATGTTCCCACCATTACCTCGATTTTCCTGAAACTTTTATTATTTTAATATCCAGAAGTATTTTCTTAAATTGTTGAGTACTTCAAACAATATTTTAGGATTTAAAAAAAACGCAAATAGTTTTTTAAACAATAAAAGACTTATGAAAATATTTGAAATTTGCTACATTGAAATTAGTCATGATAGATAGAATAATATAGCATAAAAAATATAAATATCAGTTTGATGATAATTTTTTTTCTTTCCACTGAAAGTTCTTACTATAGTATTATCAGACATTTGAAATTCTGGAGGCCTGAAACATCATTAATAATCTAATCTGAACCGTAGAAATTTCATTCGTTTATCGTTAAAATTAACGAAGAAGGATTCTGTAGTCTAGAAGTAGTATAGTCATTCTGTGTACTTGTATAATTTACAGTACCTATATAGTTTACAACATGAATAAATAAATGAAACTACAAGATCGCGTAATTTAGAAAACAGATGAATCGCATCTTTACATTTTTAATAGTGATATGATGTTATAGGGAGGGTTTCCATTAGAAAGGTTACTGTAAGCAATAAGCAGATAAGACAATCGAAATAACACGGCTTTAATGTCTGAAAAAATTGACGAAATTATAAACATGAAAAAATACCTAAGCGATCAAACTGAAATTAAATAATATTTCCACTGAATTAATTGGTAAGCTGTAAATAAATATAAATAAAAATTGCATGCTTCGAATGTTCCTCACAAGAATTTTAATATTATTATAGTGCCATTTTAGAGCAAATTCTTTTAAATTTTAATTCCCAGTTTAATATAAAATTTCTACGTTGACAACTATTTCTGCATTCTCAAAACAGTTAACGTGATTTGTTCAAATATTTATTAAAGGAAACTAGGATTTTATGAAGCATTTTTCATTGACAGGAATTTTTCAAAGCTCCTTTACATCGAATAATTAATAATCAAAAGCGAGAATATTCGAAGACAAGGAGCATGCAGATTTCAGGATAATGGTTATAGTACTCTATCCAATAATTACAATTAATTTTTATTATATTTATTACTTGATAAATAAATAAATGAAATAATAAATGGGTATTACCTAACTATGGACGTTATTATGCTAGGAGCAACGATGAATATGCCGAAGTGAATGAAATAAAAAGGTTAAAATAATTCCCAAATCTCAAGTAACTTCATATTTTGAACGAACGCCTTATATCTTAAAAACAAGTCAAAATCCATCATTTTTTATTTATTGTTTAAAAAATGTTAATTAAATAATTACAATGCTAAATAAAATAAAATATTTTTTGAAATCAAAACAACCCCTGCATTTCCTATAATTGTGTAATTGGACATCTTCATATGTATATGTCACGGTAAATGTAATAAACTAGTAATTCTCTATAATTACCTATGATTACTCTTAATAGATTTTATCGCATTTAAAAAAATGTATTTTAAATAATCACCAGGAATTATTCATTATTATCGATAACTATACATAATAACAAGTTTAATATCCATAATCACCTAGTTGGAGATTTTATAAACTAACCGATAAATTTGATAAATATTCAATAATGTATCACATTTACCAAATTTAGTGGTGATTATTACCTAATCACCAAAAGATAAATGTGATATAATTATTTATAATCGCCTGATTAATCAATATAATTATTTATAATCGCCTGATTACATATGTATGATTATTTAATAAGGATCCTCAAGGAAATTTGTGAAATTATTCCAATTATTGTTAAATTAATTGAAAACTGGCCTTTATTTTTAAAAAAATCAAAATATTTTAAAATTTATTAATGTTATGTAATTAAATAATTATAGAAAGACTGAAATTCGACAATGCTTCATTTTTTTAAAATTCTGTTTGGTGAGCATTTTTTGAAAGATGTACTGAATAGAATTTTATATTATGTTAGAGGAAAATACTTTTGAATAATTAGTTTACTAAAGGACACAAAAAATTACTCTGCGTTGTGAAATAAAATGTTATTTAAAAAAGAATCAAAGTTGATGCCAAAGATTTCATGAAATTTATCTTTCGAGATACTTAACATAAATTACGAAATTTTAGTGAAACTGCTTAATTTCCTTTAAAACTTTAAAAATCCATTTATCTATTTATTTTATCTTTTACAAGAATTTGTATAAGATATAAATAACCATGTCACTCTTTTTATATACTACCGATAGTTCAGCTGTAAAAGCGCTTTTCCAGTTCATGAGCTCTAAAGGAAGACCCCTCACAGCAAAAAAACCCTAACTTCCACGCAGAAGGTAACGCGTCCCCTTCTTCGGTGAACCACTTTCGCTATTTATCAGCGCACAAATAAATGCACAGAAATAAAAACCAACCCGTCTCAAAAACCAGCTGGGGCAAAAACTCTCTCGCAAGGGCCTTTTCTATCTATATGCATTTATATATTTTTGTATACCCGGGCACAAAAGACCGCCACGGAATCCATAACTGAATTGCAGATTGCTTTCTCCCGACCAATAAGGAGCGAGCGCAACCCACCCTGTATTCTAATAAGGCGTGTTTAATTTTACCTGCTAGCCCATCCCTCGATCCGTTACGTCATTAAGGAGCACCCCCCGTACCGACCAATCGCGAGTCGCGCCCAGAAATGCCAGACCCTGCCTTATGACTCGTAAACATGGTAAAAACATTTTTACCAGACACATTTTCACTACCGTTTAAGAACGGTTTAATCGGCGCCAGAGTTTAGTTGTTTAATGCTTCGGTACGGAGATCGTCTGCTGCTTCGTTTAGTTTTGAGTATTTTCATTGGCGGAGAGGTAAGGATCGTAAGCACCCGGTCGTTAATTCGATTAAAGCAATTGATGCAAGGAGATCATCTCTTATAAATGAAGAATTTTTACCGAGCTCCGTTTCGCCGAGAGTGCAAAAAAATGGAACAGAGCAAAAGATGAAATCGCTTTATTTCTCGTTTAAATTGTTCATCTATTAGAAAGGAGAAAAAAATGCGTCATTAAAAAGGTAATTATCGAATAATTAGCAGCTATTTAGAAGCAAAGAGATTGGTTTGATGCTCCAAAAATTCTTTGAATGTATTCCGTGCACAATCGAAGTTGCAATTAGGATTGTTAAATTAAACTTTTAGTTTAATTTAACTTCAAAATATTCTACGTTAAAAAGGAGAAGAAAAAAAGAAGTTATATTGGACGAAACTTATCTGATACTTCTTTTTAGAAAGAAATAAATCCTTTTCTACGAAATTCTACGATAAAATATGAAAAATCATTTTTGTGAAGAAAATAAAATTATCGTTTGTTTTTAACTTAAACGATTTATAAAAAATTTGAAAGAGTAGTAGTAGTAAATTAGATGAAAATTGCCACAAAAAGTATCTGATTAAAAAAATGAAATTAATTGCCTAAATATTTACTTCTAAATTTTATCTTGGAACAGAAGCTATAATTCGAAAGAACTAATTGATAATTCAATCGATTTATCTCTTTCAAACGAGTATACTATAAAGAATAAAAGATTAGAACTTTATTTTTACTTATAATCAACAGGAAATAACCTGATAGACTGAATTTACTTATTGGCTGATATAATTTGAAAGATTGATGGCATGTAAAATAATGTAAATAGACTGATTTAACACTCCGTGGCCAAAAAGAACTAACGAAACGGACTCTCGATTGGGAAGTGTTCGGACTAAATAAATGAATGTTTAGCGACGGTAACTCGAGCGCGGCTTTGGTGGGCGCCATGCTGAACTCTCGTATGCGGTCTTTCCTTATCAGAGACATTCTGGGCCCTGCCGACGACCAACAGAGGGACATCAGCGACAAAGACTGCGAGGTGCTGCATCAACAGGTGTCCGCTGTCAACGCCTCCCGATGCCCAAACGGTAAGTGGATTACTTGCTCGAACACTCTTCTTGCTATATTTCCGCACTGGAAGGAAATTTCATTTTGGATTTCCTTTTACCTGCTAATTCCAAGTATAAAAATTAATTAAAAATGAATTAAAACGAAATGATAATCATTATAACATTCAAGCGGTTTCTTTCATCATGTAAATAATTGGAAACCTTTAAATTAGATTAAGTATTTCATTTTTTTTTTAAATTATGAGTACCCATTTCATTGCAGAACATATACTTTATATTGAGAAATAGTTAGAGATAAATACAGTCATTTCAAATGACAACCAAACAGGAAAAAAAATTTGAAAATAATAAAAAATAAAATAATAAATAATTAAAAAAATGTTTTAGAGCAAAATAACTTAAACTCATGATCAAAACAGATGAAATTTATTTCTGATTCTTGTTCTTTGCTTTCTTTCCTACATTTTTCTTTTTGATATCTCTTAAAAATGTTAAATGTATCTCTAATACGAAAATTCGAATTAAAGAAAAAGATTCTATGTGAGAAATTATAAATAAATAAAAATAAAAAAACGAATAACATAAAAAACATTTGTAAAAAAGCGAATAACATTTGTAAAAAAAGCGAAGTTTGTTTTTTTTTCATTTTAATCCAAAAGTTTTGTAATGATTGTATGCCAATATAAATATTAAGTTTACATACACACAAATTAGAAAAGAATTAGTGGAAAATCAAGGAACAATTAAACAATAATCGCAGTTATTTTATTGTTTTCAAAGTTCCATTAGCAAAGTAGTACACTTTGGCAGAATAAAATGTATTAAAAGTATTTTGTACGTGAGGTCTAGATTTTGAATACATTAATTAATAAATAAGCGTTTTAAAACGAGTCGTTTTATAAAATTAATAAATTCTTAAATGAAGATTTCATTTGTCGAACGAATTTAATTCAGTGATTCCTTCTTTTTAGCTGTTATTTGTTTGCATTCAAATTAATAAATAGAAAATTATTATAAAAAAATAAATTAAAAATTAATAAATTTTTTTATGAATTATTAATATAAAAGAAAATTAATAAATTGATATGTTTTACATAATGCTGGATTAATACATTTACATAATATTGATGCTGAAATAATACATAAATGCATAATACATGTTCTGACCTTGCACATTACAATAGATGGTAAACACATGATCAGAAAACGAATACATTGAAAATATACATACACTTCAGAATATAATAATTAAACAATTAATACTTCACAACTGATTGAGGTTTCATATCTAAATTTTGCTTAGTTTCTGCAGGTACTCAAATTGTAAGTTTAGAAAGTATACATTTTCAATCATTTAGTATACATTATTTAGTATACAATACATTACTCATTCCCCCCCTTCTCAACAATAACGCAAGATAAGAGCATGTAGCATGTAGATTTAATCATGTAGCAGCACACTGTCTTTCTAAAATTAAGCAAAAATGTTGTGGTATTAATATAATTACTCAATTTTCCCACTGACAAACTTTCTCTGTTTGGTCTTACCATTTAACAAACTTATTGACTTTGCTATGTGCACCGATAATGCATTTCAACTACTATAATTAAAGTAAAAAATTATACATAAAAATAATAAATTAAATCTGTAAATTTATTTTTCCTGGAAACAGTTTTCTTGAATATTTAATATTACAATAAATTCTTGATTATTTACTATATTGGAAGACGCGGATACAAGAAATAATCCACATAATGACTGACAAAGACATGAAATCACCATGGAATGTTTTTAAATAATTTTTATTTTCAATAGGTAGATTATTCATTCAATTATGACTTGATAAGCATTATGAGTTGTTGTAAAGTGCATTATTTACTTTCTAATTATTATTTTTTCTTTTTGCTTTTATTTGTGCGCGGGTTTTTTTTCTTTCTTATTTTTTATTTTTATTTTTATTTATTTATTTATTTTATTATTTTTATTTCGACAAGTTGCCTTTGGCAACCAGCTGATTCTTCGGAGATATTGGTTATACTTAATTTTGACTAAATCGTTTAGGTAAAAATTCATGTCCTTGTTTCTGTGAAATTGACAGGCATTTAAACCATGTTATTTTAATAGTTTTGCATATATTCTGTTCATTGTGCATATGAATTTATCTAATAAACGGCAGTTCCATGAGATTATAGCAATATTGCATCCAGTTCATCTATTATCTAAATTTAGCAATATTTTAGCTTCACTTTTTTATTCGTCCTGTAAACTACAAAATAATAAACAGAATCCTTTCTCTATAGCTATCAACAATTAAAGAAATTCACGCGATCAAATGTTTGATGAAAAAATGGAATCAATTTCAGTTTCATTCACGACATTGAAAATATTGCCATAAAATAAATTTAAAATACGTTTAAAAATTAATAAAATCTAAACTAAAGTATTTTACTAAATTGGCATCATTGAAAAGATAATGTTTTGGACTTTAAAATTTTGTAAAAACTTTTTTTAATCTGAGAATATTTTTGTAAGTTGTTGCGTTAAAACATCAAAATCTACTTTCATTATTATTTTATTAAAATTCTATTTAAAATGTCATATATTCTCCCCCTCCAAAGCATACCTGGCTCCAATTTAGTATCTCTAGGTCAAACAATTTGGCTTATAGAAGGCCAATACACACACATTCATTATAAGTAAAGATTGAAGTTTTTTAAAAGAAAATTTTGGGATTAAGACGGTAATACGGCCATGGATAATCGAAAGTGTATTGCACTTTAATTCTTTTTGGATGAGTCACTTAGAGTTTTGGTCTTAGACATAAATATTTATATTGGATAATGAACCGTTAATACTTATAATGAAATAACAGCGTTATTTTAATAGTGCACTCAGGTGTACTCTCTTTTACTTGGAGATTTAATGTCAAGAATTTTGTGATTGTGTATGAACTGGAAAATAATAGAAGAATCCTAGTTGATTGAATATAAAAATGGTGCTATGTCCATCATTCTTTGAAAAATGGTTCCGATTGAACACATTTTGTTTAAACCGTTTTCAATTTGATGCTATGTCCATCATTCTTTGAAAAATGGTTCCGATTGAACACATTTTGTTTAAACCGTTTTCAATTTCATATTCACGAAGATTAAATTAAATGCTGTCTTGCCATGCAAATAAGTTACAATATAACACACAACCGAGAATCAGCTTGAAATTCATTTTTTTTATTGTCGTTGGCAATGATACTTCATAATGCATCAAAACTTTAAATTTATATTTCGTGCTTTCTTTTCATAAGTAATATTACTGTAAATTTTTGACTATCCAGGGAATAGAATGACCACAAGAATGAGTGTATTTTGCCATGTCTCAGGCTTAATGAATTTATAACTTGAAACTTATGGATATTCTTTAAGTATCTATTACGTCAAAATAATACATCTGATGAAATGTCAAAAGAATAAAGCTAATTAGTAAACAGCAAAATTTATATCTTAAATTGCAAAGAAATTAAATAAAAAAATTTGGTACAGATTTTTTTTTCTGTAAACTTTCTCTGTCATTTCGAATCGAATAACTAATTTCTTGAACAAAAAAATGAAAAATAATTCAAATATAATTTAAAATAATGCAAATATATTTTAAAGCTTACTATATCCTTTTCTTTAAAAAAATGAAAATGATTGAATGTTAAGTCAGAAAAAAAAATGTTTGCAAAACTGAGAATTTCCGATGTTTTAAAAATATAATTTTGTAATAATATTTACTTGTTTTTAAATGCGCAACTATTCAAAAAAAAATAATGGTCTAATTTCCATAATTTACATTTCCTCGGAAGTCGTAATTTAGTTGTTTCCATTTATACATTTAAATCTTTGCCATTTACAATTCAAACTGCATTTTATATTTTTAACTGCAAAATCAGCATACTAAATTGGTTTTAAAAGAAATACACTATTCTCTTTAATGAAATTATTATTTTTTGATGAAATTATTATTCTAAAATTTTGAGTTGAATATTTTTATCACTTGTTCTTAATAACTTCTTCAGCAAACTATTTTTAAGCTTCAAATTCTAATATATATAAATCACACTATTTTATATCATACTATTATAAATATATAATCATACTATTTTAGAAGTCTTACAACTTTCTGTTCATTATGCTATGTGTTTCCCTAATTTTTGGTTTTTCTTTTATTCTTTGCGCATTCCATTTACATCAGAAGAAACAGCAGAAATGTTTAAAATGCTGCTATTTATCCAATTTCATTATTTTTATATTAATATCAAAAGTAATTTGGGATGTAAAATTAAAATATCTGAGATTTTAATGAATTTTATCATTAATTTTGGTGTTCTTCTAGATTCCTAATGATTTTGTAAAGTCACGAATCTTTGCATTCTTACAGGAAAAAATTTTCAAAAATTGAATAAAAATAGAAAAAATTATCTTGAAAAAAATAATATAATTGAAATATATCAATTTTTATAAAAAAATTCCTTATAGGAAGACTACTGATACCTAAGTCGTGTTCTCAGAACCATTGCCATTGAATTGGTTCTCATGACACAGGGAAAATGCCTGCAGATCTTTTGCAGATTTTTTGAATTTTAAGAGGATGTAAAAATTATTTTTATATTGTAATTTTTTCCGCAGTTATCCCGGAATAATGCCGAATTTTGCTAAAATTTTTATTTATTAAAATTTTAAGAAATCTCTCCAAGAAGCACATTCCCACCCTCCAAAGTATATATGTACAAACTTGGATCAAGCGTTCTAGCCTATAGTTTCCAACACACACATACACACACACACACGCACACACACAAAAATGCACATTTTAAGATTTGATAGCAAGTTTATCAAATATCATTTGAGTTTTTGAACAAAATCAGGAAATAATTTGATTTTATTATATAACTAGAAAATTATTTGTCCAAATAAAATCAGAATTCTGGATTTTCTTCATCCATGAATTCTCA
>JAPMOR010067912.1:0-11136 GCA_026543865.1 Argiope aurantia | reverse complement strand
AAAATTGAGAAATCTCTGCCTATCAATGCGCTAGAGACTCTCATAACCTACGCGTTTCTCTTAAGTACCTTAGGAAGCTCTAAAAGTTCATCAGCATTTCAACACGAAATGTTAACATTACTGAAAGCAAAGTTTTAGTAGCGGAGCTAAAGATATCAAAAATCAACTGATGCGTGGAATGTGTGATGAAAACTCATTGTCCTTATATACTCTGAAATTTGTATTGTTACTGTCTCAATTTGCCACATTCTTCTTTCAGATTACTGAATGAGAGTCGAATCTCTATTTAAATAAGTTTTTTCATCCCACTTAAAAACTAATTCGTTAAACAGAAATTTGTAAATTATATTAGAAAATTGAAAAAAAAATGATTGTAGTAGACTGTCCATGTTAATGACTTTTTGTTCCATACATTTTAAAATGTGAAACGTCAAGAATACTACTTTGCCCAAGTCTAAGAACACGTCTTCTTTTAGAAAAGATAGACATTATCAGTAACATTTTCTTAAAGCTATTGTCTCCTTTATATATGTCTAAAATTCTCTCTCTCGCTATTCTTCTTTTCTTCTTGTAGATATTTTTAAGTAATCACTTTATCATCCACTGAATTGCCTCCATTATTCTTCTTTTCTTCTTGGAGATATTTTTAAGTAATCACTTTATTATCCACTGAATTGCCTCCATAATTCTTCTTTTCTTCTTGTAGATATTTTTAAGTAATCACTTTATCATCCACTGAATTGCCTCCATTCTTCTTCTTTTCTTCTTGTAGATATTTTTAAGTAATCACTTTATCATCCACTGAATTGCCTCCATTATTCTTCGTAACACTTCGTGAAATCTCATGTTTTGTAGAATATTAGTAATATAGTAAATACTAGTAATATCTTATTTAAACACTATTTTTTATTAAAGTAACATTCATCAAGTAAAAAAGTAATAATAGTTCTTATAAATTAATAATTGACAATAAGAGAATAAGGACATGATTTAAATGATGCAGAACTCATCATTACGCGGGTTTCAAGGGACCTTACGCTATGAAACTTCATAGTGTAAGCTTATATAATCATCGTGATTATGTAAGAGCTTTGACATAATCAGTCATGAATAAGCGTGACGAAACCATACTAGAGAGCTTACTCTATGATACCCCCCCCACCACCACCAGCGGGACCGTCAACGCTGACCGTGTCCCTATTGTCCAAAGGGTCATAAGAAATGTGGCAGCCGAGACTTCAACGGAGAGTTCCAGTGCACGTGAAGCAGATAAAATAACAGGAAATCCGAAAATTCTATCCGTCACATTTTGCACGAAATCTTGAAACTGCATCCGTACAAGATAAAGACATTTCACCAGTTGTTGCCAGCAGACTGTGAGAAAAAAGAAGCCTTTCCAACATGGGTGCTCGCACAAATGGAACGTGACCCACAATGGTTACTGAACATCATGTGGACAGATGAAGCCCACTTTTCATTGCATGGTGACGTCAATACGCAAAGCAGTCGTATCTGGGGAGCATCAAACCCTAGTGCGTACACGACTAAACCACTACATTCTCCACATATTTAGTGCGGTTTCACTGAATCCTTCATTCTAGGCCCTTTCTTTTTTGAAGAGCGTTATCCTGTATCCGGTTGTAAAAATTGTTCCGTCGCTGCAGAACACTATCTTAGGCTTTTGCAAAACCACGTTATACCTACTTTGCAGCAAAGAAGTGCGTTATCTTCCATCACCTTCATGCAGGATGGTGTTGCCACGTTGCTAGTTCGGTTAAGACGTTCCTCCTAGACACATTCACTGAGGACAGAGTGATAAGCAGAGGATGTAAGAATGAGTGGCCCTTACGATCGCCAGATCTTTTTCCAGCGGACTTTTGGTTTTGGGGATACCTGAAGTCTCGTGTCTACCGGGGCTCTCCTGACACTTTGATGAAACTGAAAGATGCCATTCAACTGGTCGTTAGTGGGATGGATCGATGCCGACATGTTACACGCAGCTGTAATAGGCGTAGTTAAGCGCCTCACTTGCTTAATACCTTGTAGTGGCGGTCATGTTGAACATCTTTTGCTTTAAAATAAAATGTACTATAATGTTACTGCGTTCTGCTTTTCTGATTTGCGTAAACCGTCTCGGTATGATCGTGTGAGCGCCATCTATCTGTCATTTTTTAAATACATTTTTAATGGAAATAACAAAATTCAAAGGCTCTCTGAGCATATTCCCGCAAACCGCATTTTTTTTAAGCATTACTTTTTTTATTATGAATTTTTGAAGTTAGCACGAATTTATGCCGCATCCGCTATATATATATATAATATATTATTTGTCAAGCAACATATTCATAACTTTCCTAGCAATTAATTATTTCTATGCTTCTACTTTATCAATTATGTTCGATTTTATATATTATATTTATATATTAGCTTCTATTATTTCCATTTCACTCTACTATCTTTATTGTTTTTTATGATAAATTTTTGCCTCATTTTCATTTTTGTTCTCTATTAATTTAAGCTAAAATACTTTGCAATGAATATTTCTAGAATATTTTAGAATAGATGAAAATTTTATTTAAAGTTTTAACTAATAATTTAAATAATTTTTAATACTAAATATTAATAATCTCTAAGCCGTAATATTTAAGGATATTGTAGTTAACAAAGGTAAGTATAGTTAAATTAGTATTAATGGATCATATACTGAAGAACAACACAATGAATACAAATATGGAACATACATAAATAAATCTGATTGTCTGCCTCTCTATTTTAAATCAAACGTAACAGTCAGAAACGATATGCATAATTTCAGTATTTTCTATTCATTGGGCAATTGTACACAGTCTTCTGTTTCAATTTGAATGAGTCCTTTGAGCTTGCAATCAGTAATTTGTGTTTTATATGATGCCGAAGTAGTTCGAAAATTTTACTTTTTGTCAGAGATTAAAACATAAAAGGGATAGCATAACGTCACCGATGAGTTAAAATTAACCAAATCCACAACTTATGATATTGAGATATATCCGTATTTCAGTAAACCCCAGAGACAATTGTACCGTCAGGTAAATGTCACTTAAGACTTTTATCGAACTCACTAAAAATGTGTATGAGTCACATTAAAAATGTGATTGTATCCGGTTAATAACATAAAAACCAGCAGAATTGTTCTCCTTTTAACTTTCTCACATAATCATGACAGGAACTGAAAAATCGGTTTCTGTCATGATAGTGCATTTCTCGAAAGTTTCGCTGAGAGAAGTGGAAAACCCTCATAGGTTGCAGTACAGTCCTCAGAAAGAAAAGATTTGTACCTCAGCATGTAGTCCCTCGTAGGAGGACACCTCGTAATTGAAGATGAGTGGTTGGTTCTAGCCACCTTGGTGAATACAAAAAAAGACGGAGGTCTGGCTCTTCCCATCGATGATAGGATGAACTTCCCAGGGAAGGGTTGTACCGTGGCTGGTGATGGCCCTTAGGACTCACCCGCTAATGTTACTACTACGGCTGCTCAGTTATTCAGATTTTCCCATGTGTCTTCCGGTGGGTCAATGTAGCCAATTTGTGGTTATCTCAGCATGTAAATTTGCCATGGTTTCCATTTTATAGCTTAATGAAAAAACTGAATGTGAATTTTGGATGTCTTTCTTTTGATCGACTGGATGTAAACCTTGATAGAGATCAATAATTTTGGTAACAAAACTTTGCATTAGAAGGCATTAATTGGTTTCTAATAGGCTTTAACAGATAAAATAGATTGTATTAACGGTCTGCCATTAATCATTTGCCCGTGGGACATTTGTAGGGAGAGTTCGAGTGCTATGATGATGCTTCATCATTTGCAGGACTCAGATGAACAAAACTTGAGAACATTATTAATAGGAATATAATATAAAAGTATATTTTGAATTTCAGAAAAGTTTTTTAAAAAATTAAGGAGGGGATTGCATTGATTTTTTGGGGGGTTCAAAGAAATTCTCTGATTACTCTGGCGCAAATTGCTTGAGGTCTTCAGTTAAGATTGTTTAACAAGTTCTTCAGCTAATATAAAGTGCTTGGAGCGATGTCTTCTGTTTAAAAAAAAATATTTTTTCGATATTTTTAATCTTGTTTAGAATTATTTTCAATTCTTTGAGCAGCAGAAAAAATTTTGCCTTTTAGTACCTTTAATTTCTTCTAGGATTCAATTTGTTTTCGCTAGGGGCGCCATCTCTTGATAAACTTTGAATATATTCTCGGGTTATTTGATATACATGAGAGTTTTTTAGATTTGTTAAGTGACATGCTTTTGCAAGATCAATTCTCACAAATAAATAAACAAGATTCGAACTTTTTGCTTGAAACATTGTAGTATTATAATACTTAAGTAATGATTTATTTGCCTGCGATTTTACTTTTAAAGTTTACTTTTAATTATAGCAACTTTAATGAGCATACAAAAATTAATTTAATATCTTCACAACACGAGTGAGTAGAAAAACAATGACTAAAGGCAGTTAAAAGCATTGTTCTGGAATATATTTAATTCACGACAATGATTCCTATATATAAAATGCAAATGTACATGAGCAGAGATTGTTTGTATTACTTATTGAGGAATGGCAACGATCAAATGTACGAATCCATTGTACGAATTTCAGATTTCTTCATTGAAAATTTTTACTGCTGATTTAAACTCATCGCTCCGTTTAGCAAATTAATGGAGCTGCAAAGTGTTGTTATTAATATTTTGAAGAGGGTTCGCTGTTCACCAAAGAATCCTTTATATCAGAGGAATGACGATATAAAAGAAATCAAGAAAGATGTCTTCAGACAGAAAGTTTGATGGAGCGCGGGAATATTTTAACCAGTCGCGATGATTTGCTTATGGAAATTCATGTACATATTTTTCAAAATAATTATCTTATAAAATTTGTCTTACTTTTATCTTAAGAATAAAAAATTACCTTTTTAATAATATCAATTTCATTTATTTATAATTTTCCTCACAGGTTTAATTGTATTTTTGAATGCAATTTGATGCACAATCTTTTATTGAAATGTTACGTTGGAAATCAAATTCATCCATGAAAACATTCAATCTCATTCTTTTTTTGGCAATTGTTAACTCCATAATATGATTTTCACTTCCTCTTTTTCACCATAGATGCATTTTTCAATTTGCAGTAATTGATTCAATTGAATTCATGTTTTACAAGCGCATTAAATAATCAGTTTTTTAGTCATGTGAAATAATAAAGTGAATTTTTTCTTAAAACGGGCATTTCATATTTATCATTTAGCAGTCTATAATTCAATAATCTAGGCGATCAAGCTGGTCTCTAAAGGAAGCTAGTTTTTTAAAGTTAAAAAAAAAGCCTTGCAAGATGGAAATAAATTTTATTATTTTAAAATGTTTTAAAAATGGCTTTTATACCATAACATGCTTCGAAGTTACCAAGGAGAAACATTAAAATTTGTAATTATTTTTAATTAAAGACCAAATTAAATTTTTAAAAAAAACTTTTTTATTGTGAGTATCTACTACTCAAGTTGTACCCTATCTGTCAGATTTGCTAGATATATCTTGCAGCAGATTTATAATACAAGGACATTAGACAAAATTGATTTAAGGCTATTTCCCTAACCACTGCCCTAAACCAGCCATCCTTTTAACCTCCCTTTTCCATCTAACATTTTTATGCAAGATGAATAGATTATGAAGCCGATATTGCACCTCAATGAGTTCTGCATTGACTGAAAACATTTCATTTATAGAGTATTCAATTTTCTTTTGATTGAAGTTATCCTTCTAAATTGTTATTGGTGGGTCTAAAAATTTATCGAAGTGGAAATTTTATGAGACATAATTTATTATCAAATATTACATACATTACGTTGCAGGTCATTTATTACGTCTTACCTGGTATTCATTTTTTTTGAACGAACATTATTGAGCTCTTTGAGCCAAGATGAAAGTTTGTGGGTGAAGAAGTATAATTTTATCTGTTAAATTATCATTTCAAAATTCACAAGATTTATTTTGAGAAAACTATAAATAATTTATATCATTCTATCTAAAATGCAAGTAGGTTCATATTTATTCTGATTTAAAAATTTATGCTATTTATAGTTAAAGTAGTTTTAAAAAAAAACAAATATTTTTGCAGAATTGCTAACTTCTGAGTGGAAGACTTGCCGTTGTATTAATGAGAAATGAGCAAATAAATGTTTTAATTTTAATAAGGAGAAAAAGATCATTTTTGTGCAATGAGGTTTTTCGATATTAGTATGAAATAACACTAATATTCCGATTAAATTTAAATTAAAATTCTGAATACAATTTTGAAAAACTTAATGCACACCAAATACCCAAGGAAAGAATTTGAGGTTCATATTTCTTAACACTTGGTCTTTGTATAGTGTTTAAAAAGATTTTTAAGCCATAACAAAATTTACAGATAGCAGACTTACAAACATTGTCTTATCGTAGAAGGACGAGACTCTTTACAACTTCATTATGAGGTCACAGTTATTTAATAAGTTCCTCACTTCACAAGACAAAACAAGCACAAACACAAGAATACACGGCAGTCTCTTAGAATACAATCTAATAATGACCTTGTCGTTAATGAGATAACTCCATCTGTTGTATCAAAAGAGAAGGTAGTAGAGTTATGTAAGCGCTATATTATTGTAAAACAATTGCGACGATAATTAACAATAATTAATACGAAGATAACAAACAAAACCATATACAAATTAACTCTAAAATTACTTTGATACATTTATTATGAATTTTTTGGGTTACATTTATTATGAGTTTTCCTAACTGATTACAAACAAATCAAACTATCGAGCATTTCTTAAAAACTGCGTTCGATTTTTACAGTTTTAAATGATGTGCCTAAATTCAACTTTTTATCTTAAAACAAATGATATCACTCAATTTATTATAAGAGAGCTATTAAATGTTGTGACACTTCGAAAAACAAAACTTTAATTTAATTTTTTGGTAACGTTTTTTCTTCTTCTTTTCTTTCTCTATTGTTGCAATTGTTAATTTTCCGTTAGAGCAAACGATTTTTTGCAGAGCGAAAGTTATTTTAAAAATGCAAGCAAAAAAAAGAGCTTTTTTGATTTTCTGCATATAAAATATTTAAGCAAGCAAATATCTTAGTTTTAATAGGGATATATATTTTTATAATTATAAAGGGACTTGAAAATATAAATGGCTGTATAAATCAATATCTAAATATGATCATTCGAGCTGAATTCTCACAAAAGTGCGAGAGTGGCGAAAAAAAATTCAGAAAAAAAAGTATAAAAACATAAACAATGGCCTGCAAATAAAATGGATGCAGACGACAGGGAGAGTACTAGAGCTATGCAAGTTATTATAAATGAGGACTTGCGTTATACCTTTTATGCACCTATATATTCATCAATCACTCGAATTATTTTCTGTTTTTACCTTGGTTTACGAAATGAATTATTACTACAAGTGTCAGTTATTACTTCCGTAATTTGTAGAATGGATTTCTCTATTATCAATTGTACCGCGCTGCAATTTTCGCACTGATGCGTACTTCACGCAATTATTAGAATTAAAAATTCTTCGATTGTAGATGGAGTGTAGAAGATAGATCTGATTCTGTTATTAATTAAAATGAACGGAAAGTTATCACACAAAAAGAAAAAGATTGTCATTTCTTAGAAATAAAATATAAAATTGATAGAGAACTAAGTATAAAACTGATAGATTTATGCATATAAATATAATTTAATCCAGTGAAAATTAAGAAAATATGATTCTAATCTCGTATTAAATGAGTTGCATTTTCGAAAGCAAGCTCGGTAAATAATAAAAATGAAAATTCTTTTAATCCTACCTATTACTCTCAAAATACATTTATGCTTTTTTTTTTCAAGGATGTCATATCTTGTGGTGAAATATTATGTAAGTCAAATGATAAAATTTTTAAAGAATAAGAAATCCAATTCTTAACACATGTTTTTATGTTATGTCATACAAATATAACTACTCATATTGACAGAATAATAAATAATCTGTCTTGCTGCTAATCTTGTGGAGTTTAAAAAAGAAACAAACAATGATGTACCAAAACCCTCCCCCTTGCCCCCTAAAAAACGGATGCTTTTTATTATCACAGGTATACAGATAAAAATAATTTAAACACACTTATTATTATTGTTAACCCAAATAGTGAACATCGAATAAGTTTAAAAAGCAAAGCTGTATATCTCGAAAAATAATAGTCTTAGTAGATCAACAATAATAGAATAGTATTACTCTACATGTGCGAAAAACAGTCGATCTATCTTCCTAAAGTGCCTAATAAAATTCCGTAGGTCAACAAAGCCCCGATGCTGGACATTATGAGAGATCTATTCAATACGTAAATCTTCCATAAAGTTAAATTACTATCCTTAATATTAATGTTTAGTTTCGGTATTTTCAAACGCCTGGAGCAATGTTTGCTCAACCAATCTTGAAGGGCATTCCTGGTATTCTTGACTGCTTCATTCGAGAGTGAAGCTGATATCATGAAAGTCAACAGAGTCGATAAGTAAAAAAATGAAGTCATAACGAAGAATATGCTTTGATGGGTTGGAGCATTTGTAAAGAAGGCTAGTCTGTATCCATTGGAAAACAAAATAAACATCGAGAAGATGACGGAAACAAAAGCAGGGAGTGAAAAATATTCATCAAAAGTATTCGAGTGTCTCAGTATCTTTTCATATACTATGAGATATTTGCTGAAAGTTTCGAGGGAATTGGAATTTTGAAGTTGATTTCTAAGATGGCATAAAGTTGTCCGGATATCTTTGCAAACAAAACTGTAATAAGTGATAAATACCGAATACGTGATGCCAGTAATGAAGTAGAAACTTATTTCCAATGATTCTAAAATAAGAAGGCAAAATGGCGAAAGGATTTCTAAAAATCTCATCGAATATCTGATTTTCGAAACAAGCGCTTGAACTGTCTTGTCAGTGTTACGAGACATTATCATGTTTATAATCCAAATTGTGTGATATGCTAAAGAAAAGACAAAGAATATGACAAGTATATAGCTTGTTCTTCTCGAGTTACTCCCCGGTAATGCTTTTGATATCTTTTCGAAATTTTTTGTGACTAATAACACTTGTCCCCGTTTCGTGTACACTAAAAGATGCAAAATAATTCTCAGTAGCTGTATCAAGATAATTGCCAATTCATTTCTTTCATCTGATGAGAATACTGCATGGAGTACGTAAGTCAATATACCTACCAGGAGGCTCGTAAAAGTGAAATATCGAAAACATTTTCCTATGATCCATTTTGTACAACATTTTCTATTATCAGTTGCTTCCAAAGGATACACGTTCTTATTAGAAGGATAATGAATATCGATTCCTATCATATAAAATAAGAGGCTTATAAATCGAAAGTCCTCCATATTCAGAAAACTGAAAGAATTTATTTATTGGCTTGCGTGTGTTTGCATGCGTATACACATTTTACGAAGAATTCTGCTCTCCAATCCATACAACGAATGAAAAATGAAGCAAAGAGCGTACTATATCTATGCTACATAGGTCTCAGCTGCGCGGATAAAAATAATATCCTTCCACATTTTAACAAATGATTCTCTTCTTCAATAATTATAATTTCTGTCTTTTCATACATTTGTCATTTATTCGAATTTTAAAATAAGTGAAATTATTTTCAACTATTCATTTATGTTATAAATATAATTTATTCAATTATTTTGAAGAGTGTTTTGCACAAATTACAGGCTTGTTTCTTGCTTAGTGTGTCTCGAATCTGAAAATCAAAATCGAAGTAACATGAGTTTGATTGCACAACTATTGACTCATCAATTATTAATTGATTAAAATCTAATCAATTAGTAAAAGGTTTCTGTAAAAGGTTGTGGTTTCAATATATTATATTTGAAAAATATCCTTCAGCAAATAAATTTTCTCGATTCCGTGACTCAAGCAGTAGTCTACAAAAAGCGAAATCGAAATGGCAAGTTAATTCGTCCTCTTTTTAAAGAGGCAATCACAATTTATTTATTATTACCATTGTTATTTATTTCAAATTTTGGACAAGTAAAATGCATTAAAATAATTTATCATTATTATGATGCCACACAGAGTATCTAAACAATAGTGTTTATTCTTCAGAATTAATAAAAGTTTCATTGTAAAAAAATATACAACTTTTATCAATACGAAACGTATTTCTTTCAGCATGCATCGTGAATAGTTAATAGTATAAATCTTAATACATAATAATGAAATATTTACCTTGATATTTCAAAATTATGTTACACATTGAAAAAAATTATAGAACATGTTTAGTTATGAACTTATAGTTGTCATTTTTAATTAGTGTATTTAAAACTTTCTTGTATGTGTCACTGAAAATGTGTAACTGAATATTTTAAAAATTGCATACACAACAGTAATAATACAAAGAATGTTACTCTTAAAAGATCCTCATATAGCTAACTGATATAAAAACCAGCTTCAAAAAACTTGTTATTGATAAATGAAAGGTAGAATTTTCAAAAGTTTAATCTTTTGAACATATATATATTAATCGAAAAAACCAACAATTTTCGAATTACTTATATTCTAATTTAAAAGGCATATTATTGTCAGATGTATTCAAAATATGTGGGAAGACTTGGTGAATTGCATATTTTTCATCCTCTATTGTATTACTTTGCAAATTAAAAAGTCAGACTTTTAGAATCTACCAATATGAAAGTATTTATTTTTATTGTTTTTAATTCAGTTTCTCTGTAAAGTACATGAAAAGTTGTGTATAGCTTAGCCATATTTTCACAACTATACTTCACGATGTACACTTTCATTTTTGATTTGACACTGCCTTCCTTCATTTAGTCTATTTCGACGTTCATCAAATCTTCTCTAGCTTTGTGTAATCCTAACTGTTTCTTTTGTATTTCATCCTTTTTTTTATCATATTCATCCAAAACTTCGTAGGCATACTGGTCCCTTCACAAATTATTCACAAATCCTTCACAAATTTCAAGATCCGGAAACTTGCACGCTTATATCTCAGGGGTGGTATGGAAAAGGATAAGTGAGTTCATCCTACTGGATCATCCTACTCCT
>JAPMOR010067911.1:35080-48525 GCA_026543865.1 Argiope aurantia | reverse complement strand
TACAAAAGCATTTTCCCTGTTTATATAAGGCGAATTTTTTAATGAAAACGTTAATCTCTTATGATATATCTCTCTCTTTAAGTGAACACAAGAATTAAATAAATATGAATACTGTTTTTATTAGTGATATGCGTACGTCATATATTTAAATTTATCCACGATTTTTTTTAAAATTTTAACAAGTGCCATCTTAAAAACGATGGCAAATATTAAAGACATGCGACATTTTAATTCCATTCATCATAAGCCTAACTTTTAAAACTTCTTCTTAATGATTGAATCAATAAATTAATGCAAATATCGAAGAAGATCCTGACACTTTCCTTCCAAGCTTATATGGACCATTTATATATTGAAATATGTATATTTAGTCGGTTATTTTTCTCTAAAGAATTCGTCATCCATAAACGAAATATTATATCTTCTCTAAAAGCGCATTTTATTTAATTAAAAAGAGTAAATTATAAATAATTAAAGAAAATTCTGAAACATAATCAAAGTGCCATAAATGATTCAATAGCAAATTGATCAAATTGAGAAACTTAAAAGCAAGTCCTCGAGTATTACGACAAATTCTAATCAGTTTCACTTAAAAACAATTTCCTCTTTCTTTTCACTTAAATATATAGCTTTCCTTTTTTTTCATACACCTTTCATATTCATTTTAATCAACATTTTCCATTAAATTTCGAAAGCATCAGACGATATATTTTTAATGCCTCTGAAATAAAGAAAAAAACTCCTTTCTCCTAATCTACCTTCTTCCTAAATATTGCGTAATTCAATGATCCTTTTTGTCTAATTTTCTAAGGCGCCGCTTTTAATATACCTAAATTAAACATCCAAGCATTCAATGAATCAATAAGGCTTTTAAGATTAATAAGTGGCTTTTATTAATGAATAAGAATCTTTTTTCCGCCATTTTTACCTTTTCTGAGGAATTTTTTTTTCTTTACAAATGCCTGGAGGGTTAGTTATAGAAATAAATTGCAAGAATATCTCATTAGGATATAAAAAGGAATAATTTCAAAAGATAATATACTATAGAAGAATCTATGAATCTAAAGAAAAAGAGGATTATAGATGTTTCCAAATTATTATCTCTATTTTCCTTTCCAAAGAATTTGAAAGAATTCTCTTTGCTCTTGCAAAGAGAATTATATTTCACAACTAACGAAGAGGTAAACATTGTTCTTATGTTTTCGGATTCTATAAAATTGGCGTGATTGATACATTTGCGAAGTTTCACTGCTTTGTTTTATAAAAATAAATTTAATTTCCAATTGTCTATATTATATAGCTAATAATGTTACTAGGGATAGGGATTTCTGTTGAGTTTTAGTTGAACTTGAATATAAACAGCTAGGGATATAGCGATAAAGGCTGTTATCCCTTTGTTTTAGTTTGTGTTAGGTTAACAACCTTTCTTCAACAAAACGAAAGCTATTTGGGGATCGATTTGAGTTTTTCAATCG
Source organism: Argiope aurantia (assembly GCA_026543865.1). Lineage (NCBI taxonomy): Eukaryota > Metazoa > Arthropoda > Arachnida > Araneae > Araneidae > Argiope > Argiope aurantia. Next base: position 47,050 of record JAPMOR010067911.1, on the reverse strand, counting down.
CAAAACAACATTTAAACCAAGTTTAGATTATTGTGGTAAATATAAATTTAAATGAATATGTATGTCCTTGTATAAATACACATGAAACGTCGTGTAATTCTGGACCAAAATTTGGGCCTCTGCTCATAAAAAGCAATTAAAAACCAAATATTTTATGGTTGTCATGAATTACTAAACAAAACATGTTATAAATGCAAAAGAAAAGCTTATTTTCTGATTATTTTCTCTCAGTTAAATCGCTAATTTACAAGGAAAGTTATCATTTCTTATGACCAATAACCAGGAAAGATGTAATGCTACTTTAGTTCTCACAATTGATTTATTGACCATGTGAACAACTCTAAAATGGTTTGTTTTAATGTTAAAAATAATTAAATCTAATTTATTTTACCGAATAATTATCTTATTTATTTACTAGAAAATTAAAATAATTTTTACTTTAAAAGCAGAATGAAATCTCAACCCTTAATTCGTATAATTTTGGATTCACCTGCGTAATCCTATATTTTTTTCATTTAGATTAAGGTAATACAAAAGAGAATAAATTTGCAAGTCGATCTTCATAATAAAAAACCAGTCTGTTTCTTATAGCGTAACAAGATGCTCTTTGCTTTGGTTCTATCGTACTAAGAAAACAGATTTATCATTGAAACTATATATTTAAACAGTGTGATTTTTACATTTCAACTCGAGAAATCTTAAAAAAATTTGGTTTCATTAAACAATGTTTTGAAGAAAATATATTTAAAAATGAAATTTTAAAAAAAATTCCTAATTTATACAACTAAATAAGAAACTATTGATGTATTTTTTTTTTCTTTTCACATTCAACATCTCTGACGACAAATAAATAAGGAAGGCAATTAACAATATTATTTGTTAAAAAATCAATTTCCCAAAACCTTTCACATTTTCGACTTTTATAAAGAATACTTTCTTGTATGAATTGCAATTGTATTGAATCATAATTTACAATTATAACGTATATAATTATAAATTATAATTATCTTTACTAATAATAAAGATATGTGCGTGCTTGCGTGTTGCTCTAACATGTCAAACCATTTAACCTAGGGCTACTAAAATTATTGCATATATGCCTTAAAGAGTGGAAATGTACAACTCGTAACGATATTTAAAGAATTTTATTTAATAAAAAGGTAAGATGAATTTTGTCTTTATTGCGATAACTTCCAAAAATATTGTCGTACAAAAATAAATTTTGCAAGGTTTCAAAATATTTTTTAAATATTTTTTAATTGATACCATTAAAAAGCAAGTAATTTTTTCCTGAATTTTGGTAAGTTTTAAAAATATTATTTTCCTTAGTTATCCAAAATCAAGTGTATTCTTCCCCTGATATTCAAACTGTTTGGACTGTTTCCTCAAATATGTAATATCATGATTTTCTTTTATTATCAAAAGCTAAAGAGAGAAGATTCTGTTTAGTATATTTATAGCTTATCAAGACATAAAAAAAGAAAATTTTACAATATCGCGAATTTTAGAAAAAAAAAATGCATCTAGTATTTACGTTATAGATTTCATACGATTGTTTTCACTGTACAAAATAAATAATATTTAAGTAAACAATTTTGCATTAATGTCAAACAATTCGACGGAATCGTGGAGTTTATTTAAATGATTTACCAAATATAAAATATAATCAATATTTCTGGTAAACTAGCTGGTCACCTGAAGCGATTAGTGTCTAATAACTATTAAAAAATGTATTTTATAATATATGTGATGTACTTAATATTGTATTTTATCCCTTCCCAAATGTATTTTCCCTTTTTTCAAATATACTGCATTCCGATTAAAATCTATTAAAATGCAAATATTCGCAAACATGTCTTTCGTATGAAAAACCATTAAACTGTCTGTGAATATACTTACTTCAATAATCATTTATAACTGAAATAGAATATGAAGAAAAAATTTTGATTGTAGCATCGTATAAACGTGGGTTCTGTGATAATGACAACTTTAATTATCGTTCTCAGTATGTCATTCCCTATAAAAAGATATTATAATTTTCAAAAAAAAAAGGAAAGAAAGAAAATTTTCCTGTAATTTTCCTGCTTATAATATATTCATTTGTCGTACGAAGTCTCAAATATCTTCATAACAAATTATTTGTTTAGACTGAATTGAAGTATTATTTCATTCTATTATATAAGATTTTTTTTACAGAACAACATTATGACTGTTTATTTTGTTATTTTTATGCCGGCCTACATATTTCAGCAGCCTACATATTCAACATACTTGAAACAATTCTGAAAACATAACCAAAATGATAAATTTTGAAATTCTTATTTCACAAAACCCAGTTTATCTGTTAAAAAAAATGGCATATTTCTTTTACTTTTGCTTCTATAAAAACATTTTTTCCATAGAAATAAGATATTTCTTTGCATATATTTAGTTTCACAATGTCATTTCACTAGACTGAATTTCTGATATCGGAACCCCGAAGGTAGAGAAATGTAATTTTATCAACTCCGGATTTCTTCCAGTAAATATACTTCAATAAGGAATATTTAAAATGTATACAACTTCTTCAAATATTTCAATATATATCTAATATACATTACTGGTCAATTGTATTTCAAATTTGAGAAATTTCACGTTTTTTCAAGAATAAGGCTCCCAAAAGTAATATCTTTTTCATTTCAAGTAATATTTTCTAGTATAAATATGGTGAAGTTCCAAGCTATTTCGTCATCCATTGTGAAACAATCGTCTGCTGCGTTTGTTGCGCTGTCAAAGTGCATTCGTTGAGTATTGCCTTTCAATTAAAACTGCTCATTTCTTTTCAAAATGTGTGAATTAACTCGTGAGAAATGCCAGGCTGTTATTTTAATACATCAAGAAAATATTTCAAATGTTAGGATTGCTAATCGGTGCCATTGCAGCGAGTCAAATGTTTCACGTCTCATAGAGATTCAAAACCGAAGGAACCTTAGATAAGAAGCTTAGAAATGGTCGTCCGAGATTATCTTCTAAACGAGCTGATGCTACATTGACACGATTATGCAGTAAAATTAAATATGCAAGTTTTGTTACACTTGCTAGAGAATGGAATGAGTTCACGTCTGTCATTGACAGACCCAGAACAGTTCGCAGAAGGCTCTGTGAAGATGGTTACAAAAGTACATAGAAAAATACCAGTACTGACGAAAGGAATGCGGAAAAAACGATTAGTATGGGCTAAGGTGCACAAAAATTGGAGCATTTTGGAATGGAAATAAGTTATACCCAGCGAAAAAAGTCGTTTTTTTTAATTTTTTAATTCCTGACAAGCCTGGCCACGTTTGACATAAAGCAAAGGAGACAATGAGACTTGAATGCCTGATTCGTGCATTAAAACATCCAGAAAGAGTAATAGTGGGGGGGGGGTTGCATGTCATATCAGTCAACTGGACCACTTCATTTTGTACTTAGAGCTATGAATGATGACAAGTATGTTGGTGTGCTGAAGTGTTGGTGTGCTGATTCAATTGCTTTATAGTGCTTGTGACATGTTCCCAAGACAGAAATGGATATTTCAGTACGATCTAGCACCTTGCCATACATCGAAAAAGATGAAACAGACTTTACAATTAATTTTAAATTTCAGTTCTGTTCAGTTCTGAAATCTAAATCGAAAAATACGTTTTTTATAGGTTAAGGCTACGGTTGCAAAACATGGTATTAATATTCTCGAATGAACAGGAAACTCGCCAGATTTAAACCCCATTGAGAATTTGTTGAGCATAATGGGAAAGAAAATAACAATATTTAAAGTTGGGCACCATGAAATGCCTTAGGAAGTGTTGCAAACCCTTATGGAATCCATGCCTAACAGAGTCGCTGCTGTGATCGAAGCCATAGGCGTCCCAACCAAATATTAAATGCCTTTCAGTTAAATTGAACTATTTTATTATCTTTTCTGGTAAAGAAAAACTTCAAATTGTTGTCTTTACATCATTTTATTCAGAGGACCAAAATGGAATCCGATATTGAAAATCTGCATATTTTGTTTGTATTTTATCCTTTTTGAAATTAAATTTTTTTGTTCAATAATTTGATTATACTTTGCCTTTAGTCTAATTTAATATATTGACATAAAAAAATATCACTTGAAATGAAAATATATTACCTTTTGCGGACTTATTCTTGAAAAAAAGCTCCATTTCACAAACTTGCAATACTTTTAACCAGTAGTAATATATATAATTTCGTTTATTTTATCATATACGTAATATAGAGAAAGTCCGCGTTTTATAACTTTCCGAGTTTGAAAAACGCAGTTTTGGAAAATTTTATTTTGTCTGTATGTGACGAAGATAAACAAAACACGACTTGAGCTAAAAGATTTGGTATACAATGTTTACGATCGATTGATAGATTTCTATCAATTTATGAGTAAAATGTCTTCAGAAGTCTGTCCATCCTGATGTTCGAATATAAGTTAACATGACAATAACAAAACGAAGAGAGCTAGATAAATAAAATTCGGTACATAGATTTCGGTACACAGTACCACACTATAGTGCGGATACCAGTCAAAATGGGAGCCAAATCCACCTACGGGTTGACTGTGTGTCGGTCTGAACTTTCAGAAACATGTAAACGGATAATAAAAAAAACGCAATAACTTAAATATATCAAATTTGGTATAGGATTTGTGATGGAACGTTCAGATTTGTACCAAATTTTTGTTTCAATCGGTTAAAAAAAACATGTCTAAAACACTAATTTGATTTTTGGATACTATTAACACATTCCAGGGATTAATGGCGAAATAACTCGCGATGTGTTACACGATATATTCAGTAGAAATACTAAATTCACCCCAAAAGTTAGTAATTCGTAACTATTGTACGCCAATAGCATGCAAGGCGTTTTCTGACATGACAAGTTTATTATAGAATATGCGATAAAATTCTGCGGAAGCCATTCCCACATATTTTGTTTATTCATTTTCCTCTTTATTATGAGGACAATCTATCTAATTATTTTGCCCTCTAATTATCTCTCAATGTTTTTAAATAAATGTTACTCTGGGGAGTGGGGTGTACTGTTTGTTCTCTCCGTTTGGGTTTCATTTCGCATCTGATCGCGAAAATGCTCTAAATCGTTGGGTAAGTGAGTCAGCAGGAATTTTGGTTTTGAATTTTTGATCTTATGTTTTTCAATAAAAGGTCTCGTTTCAGCAACCTTGATGTTAAAAAATTACCAGAATTATATTTTAAAATTATTCTTTTGTGTTTTGATTCTTCTGGAGTTTTTTGCAGATTTATCCGAGACAGAATCGAAGAATTTATACGTGTTGATTACCGTTTTATGTAATTCATTGTTTAAAGAAAATTTTTAGTAGTTGAAGCAACATTGACAAATATCTTTTTAATTAATTAATTTACTTTATGCAACGAGATGGGGAATTTGTTTTTAGTGATTTGCTTTCCAACAGAACTTTTGGTCAGAAACGAGAATAGGCAATATGATTGCCGTAGCAGCTTAAGCACTTTTCTTATGCAATACTGTTATCATGGCCCTTTTCAGTACAAAGGCCGCTTCATCAAGTTACGCCAGTTACTGTAGACCTAACCCAAATACTGGCACTTAAAACACTTCATTTTAAATACATGGCTGAATTGATATATTAGAGACGCGTATTAATGCAGCGTCCACACAAGGCCGACCATTGCTTCTACAGAAGCCTACTTCGGGAAGATCATGTGATCGCAATGGGGTAATGGCGAATAATTGTCTAATGGGGACAATGGCAACTATTTGCCATAGTCCCATCGGGTCACATGATCTTCTCGAGGTATTCTTGTTTCTCTCAATAGTTGGCCTCGTGAGAACGCTGCTTTACATTAATGCGCACAGTGATGATTTTCGAACCTTCTCATTGGTTGACTGTTCCGACGCCATATATGAAATAATCCAATGTATGATTTTTTTCAGTTTACAGCTCAAATGAAAAATTTGTATCCTTTTCGCCATCCATTTACTGAAAATAAATAAATTTTAGTACAAAATTTTATTTGAATTATTTTTACAATCTGTTAAACTTTTCAGTTTCTTTGAGATTTAAGAAAAAGAAAAAATAAGGATGAGAAGCAAAACTTTTGGCAAAAGAGCCATTTGTGTTTTTGATACAGAATTACAGAATATTCCTTAGAAAAAATCAGAATTTTATCACTTAATTTCATTTTTTTTAATAGCAGGAAAAAGAAAAGTTATGTTTAATTTTTTTAGCAGAATTGTGAAGTTGTTTCCATAAGAAGTATGACAAAATTTAAAAATTCAGCTCTTATGCGACAAATTATGTGTAAAAGAATACTTTGATAAAATTTCAGATTTTAAACAAATGTGTAGTGATTTTATAGAGAAAAATTGTCTTTTTTTTTTCCTTTAACAGTCTGATTTTAAAACTGGTAAATGTTGTATTATAAATATTTAGAATTTTAGATTAGTTATTTTTTCTAGCTATTATTATAACTATTTTGAGACTCTCCAATTATTAGGAAAACTTTTAATGTGAAGGATAAAGCTAATATTTTTCATGCATTTTAAAAGCTATTTTGAGTTTTCATATAGGAATCTTAGAGACTATCAAAAAACGTAGTTTTCCAAAAAATTTAGTAAAAGTGAAAAAATAATTATTAATTTATTTTTTATTTTCTTTCTTCAGAAAAGTACTCTCAGAATATTTATTCTGGAAAAAGCAGTTGTTTTTCTCTTAACAATTTTGAGAAGTATATGATAGATTTTAATATACTTATTTTTGCTCATAAACTGGAAAGGAATAAAAAATATTCTTGTAATAATATTTTAATAGTCCGATATAGAAATATATTTTTTAGTCTCTTGCGAACTTACTATCATGTTGTTTTCCCTCTCTAAAATCCACATAGTCATGTGAAATAGATATAGAAATATTAAAGATTTTTTTTATGTTTGGGCTTAGAACAAAAAAAAATTAATCATTGTTTTGATTAAAATTGTCAGACTGTAAAGATAATGAAAGATAAACTATAAGCTTAAATTTGTTCTCAGGTGAAACAAAACTTTGTACAAAGTTATTTTTCTCAAATTTAATATCCTTTTCGATAAAAAGAATAAAATCTGGTTAAAATGTGAAACTTTCTCGAACTGTTTATGATTAATTTTGAAAAATTACAATAGCTTCTCAAAAAAAAATGTCAATGCAAGTTCTTGTCGATACTTTTCATAACCAGACCTATTTTCTTCTGAAACAATTGTGCAACAACTAAAAAGAGTGTAGTTTTTTGCCTATGTTTAATGATTGAATACTCCGAGAAAAAGAGGACAGTTAAATGCTGTTTGAATATTAAATAAAATTTAAATTTTAAAATACATACATTTGCTTTATAATATAATTTAATGCAAATATATTTAAATTAACATTTACAAGCGAACTAATTTTTGCCTAAAAAGTTTAGCGCTTTCGAATTTCACTGATTTTTATTTTTCATAATCCTTTGTCCTGCTGTCACATTTCTCTACATTTCCGTCACTAATGAGTATTACATTTGAGTTTGAGGGAATATGTTCAACTTCATTAAAGAAACGAAATCGGAAATTTAATTTTCAAAAGTACAGACATTTCAGAAAAAAAAGGAGAAAACGAAATCTATTTTGTTAAAAAACGCGCCAAATACTAATCAGGAATGCGTTAATTATGAGATTATTTCACTTATAATGTAAAAATGAGGAGGCTCGAAATTCTCCATGATCCATATTAACATAAGGATAGTTCATATGCATTTAGGATCATTTAATTCTAGCAATTTTGGAGAATGGAATGTGAAGATGTGATGCTTTGTGTTAAGAATTTGCCCTTGTCATCATATGGTAATTAGGGATATATTTTCACTTCTTAGCTATTTAATTCTTTTCATTAAAACACTCAAAAATCCTCTTCTTTATGTGTTTTTCCCTTATAAAGATAGCATCAGTATTAGTTTCAGTTATATGGGAATAGAGTCATTGAAAGATGTTATTAAAATGTGGTAAGCAATTATGAGTAAATTTAGTTTATCTTTATTCGCAAGCTGTTAATTGTATATTTACATTGATTAGAAATATTCTTTAACACCTTTCATCCCATTTCTATATGTGGCCTGGTGGTAAGGTCTCGGCTTCGGAACCGGAGGGTTTCAGGTTCGAGACCCGATTCCACCGAAGAACCGTCGTGTAAGGAGGTCTGTTGCACGTTAAATCCGTCCTGACCAAACGTCCTCCCGCTGGTGTGGTGTGGTGTGGAGAGGGGGGTGCCAGCTCAGGTGTCGTCCTCGTCATCTGACCGTGGTTCAAAATTACGAGGTCCGTCCCAAAATAGCCCTAGTGTTGCTTCAAACGGGACGTTAACATAACATAACTAAACTAAACTAAACCCATTTCTATATATATTATTTTTGCCACCAGTTTCAAATTTAAACTAGATTTAACAATAAATTACATTACTAGATTCCATTTCTATCCGCTTTATCTACAATTCCACTATGCGAATAATGAAGTGGGTTTTCCCAGTATAATAATGGATATGAAATATTCATCACCAGATTACAGGAATGGGGGGGGGGGTGAGAACTGTGATTTGATAGAAGTGTGTTGAAATAAACAACCGGAGCTGTTGACACCTGTGGCCGGATGTTGCACCTTCGATTGCGCGAAAGACTGAATAATGTGGAAAATGAGAGAGCATTTCCTGTAAGCAGAGATTGATGTCCTGCGGGTGTGAGGATGCTAGTATGAAACATATCACTAGATTACACTGAATCTAATAGGCATGAATTTAACGAAAAATAATTTGGACCGCAGATTCAAAATCATAACCAAATTTTCATTGAGAATTATATGGAATGCGAGTATTGTTATTAACTATAAATCATTTTTATACATAATTTGATCAGATACATTTTCTAGTTTTTATTCTTTCAAATCTTTTAAAATACGTTTGACTCTTAGCTAATCGGTATCTGTTTATCCTGTTTTACACATTTTTGCAAGCTAAAAACTCCATTTTGACTCTTGCTTTTCAAATTAATGCAATCATTTATGAAGGGATAGTAAAATAACTTTGAGTAAATTTTACAAATATTAAAGCCGCGTTTTAAGTTCTGTTCTATTTATTTTAAAAGCATATATATATTCATGATGTACATTGGGATGATTTTATGCCACATTTCGTACCATTATCTCAGATTGTATAAAATTTATCTTAAGTGTGTGCAATACGTTGACTCATGTATTCTCTTTTTTCAGTAATAAATCCGATATGCGTAAAAGTATAATCCATAATAAACAGATATGAAATGACTTTTACTAAGAAATCGAAAATAGGAATAAAAGCCAATTGTGGCATAACAGAATTATTTTTATGTTCTGGGTGATTCAGAACTGAACATTTATGCCCATTTTTTCCAGTTAGTTCTGAAGAAATGGGTCATACAGTAATAGGTTTGTTGTATTCTTTAAAGATGCTTGATGGTTCGTTGCATGATATTACCTTGATGGTAATATCATAAGTTCAAAACCAGATAAGTTTATAAATTTGGAGTTAAGACCCTTGTACCAATTTTCATCTTAACATGTGTTTTTAACAATTTTTCTTCTTGATTAACGATGCATGGTTCAATTAGAATATTAAAATTCAACTAACATAACTCTTGCACTCGCGTCTGATATTTGCATATTGTAGTATTTTCAAATAACAGTCAATAAAGGATAATATAATCTGATATAGTGTAAATATTTCATATCTACATGCATTAATTGTTTTTATTTATGGGTGATAGGAAAGAATTTTCACAAATTTTGATTCTCCATTTAGAATATTTAGGCTTCATTCTTCTAGTTTGATCTATAATTGCAATCTTAGTATAACAGTTTTCTAGTTACATAATTGAGTAGAAAGAACACCAATGTAGAAGAATATCAGGATTAGTCGATTAGGTGTAGTCTCAACGAAGCTTTTTCGTATACATACTGTTACAAACCTGCAATTCGGCTTCCCAGCATAGTTTGTTCCATCATTGGAAAGAAAGTTTTACAGTCATCTGAATGGGACTAGCGCGTCAAAGGTCCCGGAGCTTGGCGACAAACTTGGCGACTTTGGTGCCAAAATAGATAATACCCGAAACTTCGAGAATTTTCCCGATCCGTCCAGTAGGAATCGAGATACGCCTCGAACGTTCCTGATTGGTTGAGAGGCTTCTAGCCCCGCCTCCTGAGACCTATAAAAGGGGCTGCGGCTGCCAGAGAGTCAAGTCCGAGTTGAGAGACGACGAAGCCAGTAGTCGAGACTACGGAGTAGTCTGAAGACGCAGCGGAGAAGGCGGAAACTACGGTGAGCAGCGACGGAGTCAAGCTCGTGCTTAAATGAGCTGTGCGCTACTGTCTGCAGTAGATTCTGGTTGTCTGCTGCTGTGTGTGCTGTTGTATGCTACACGTCTCGGGTGAAGATAAACGTCTTCTGTGCTGTACATAGTTGTCGCTTTGTGCTGTCCTGTGTCTCTTCGTGTAAATAAACGTCGTTATTTTTATTCTACTTCTGCCTGGATATTGAGTGTTCTCCACACCATATCACTCCCACTATCCAAACAAACCCCGGTAAAGAAAATTTCGTAACAATACTAATAAATGCGTATTACTAATCGCATGCGGCGAACAATACTTACGAAAGAACTTGTCAGAATGCGGGATTTGACGATTAATTACTGGGATCCAAAGGGTTCATCGTCATACATCTGAATGTGCATTCAGGATTTTGTTTTCCGTTTGACCAAAATGTGACTGCACTCGCATGTCACTCATCAGGCATCATTCGAAAAGATGCATCATTTTGACACTTTTTTAAATTGTTAAAAATGCCAACACAGCATTAAGAATATATAGATTGAATGTCCAGGAACATTCAGAATAAAACAATTATATACATTTATTTTTCAGAACAATTAACAAGTCCTTCATTAGGAGAATAATTATGCATCGAATTACTTTTCTGAGTGCCAAGGGTTAATAGGTATCTAAGCTTCAGATGAAAAATCTATCTACCAAATTTTCTTCCTACCGAAATCTGTCTTCCTATCTTTCCTTAATTTGTAGTTATCGTTTACTTCGTAACTTCGAATGGTCACTCAAACTTTTTCTGAATCGATTTTATTCAAAATTTTAAAAAATCTATACATTTGAAATAAAGACCATATACCAATTTTCATCCGCCTAGCGGTTTTGAACTGATGAATTAAAATTTTGAAATTCAACATAATAATGAGTAAACGAATGACAATGAAATATTTTATTTTTTTTGTGTGTGAACATCCATTTATAAGATAGAGTATTTGTTTTTGATTTATTGATACATATCTCTTAGTAGATAATTTCAGAAAAAGTGTTTACAGTGAACTTAAAAAAACTAAAAATGTGAAGCAATAAAAATATCTTTAAAACCCGCAATGTACATATTTTTTATTTTTTATTAACAATCTGTAACTAAAAGCAATTATCACAAATGGTTTGAAATAATATGATTCATTTATTGAGTAGCTATAAAAAAAAAGAAAAAGAAATTTTTAAAAGAATAAAATATATTATAAATTTGAATAAAATTCTTTTAAACTAAAATTATTTATTTCACGGCCTCCCGATATTATAATTTTCTATTTAAATTCTAGATAAACAACTAAGTTATTTTCAATACATTGATAAATTAATAAAAATTTGTCTTTTCTGTAGCTTTTTTTTGTCAGTGAAATTATCTTTATGAAATCTAGAAATTAAAATATTTCTGCCATTAAATGTTACATTTTTATTTGTAGCATTTAAACGTTTTAGTGAAAATACGCGTCTTTTTTTTTCCAACGCAACTTTGTTCCTTCTTTATTCTTAGATTTCCTTATTTATTCTTTCTTCAGATTCGCTTTAATCAATATACTCTCTAAATTT
>JAPMOR010067911.1:0-27368 GCA_026543865.1 Argiope aurantia | reverse complement strand
CTATATATCACATTGGATCACAAAAGAAAACTTTATTTATACGATGATGGCGCATATATGAATCATACTGCATATAGACCTGTTAATATTTCATGTAACTCATCCATCTGGAACATAAACATTTTATTGATGAATAGCGAATTAAATTTGGTCTAGCAGTAAAGATGTAACTAATTCAAAACCATGCAACATTTTTACTTATAATAATTATTCTTTGTAACGAAACTCTTTGTAAAAAGAGTTTCGTTGGATCTAGAGTAGTAGAATGGGTTGTAGGGGCTGCCAAAAATGAGTTTTTTTTCATTATAATTCAATTTTTCCATCTTGCACTTATAAAAGTTTCAATAACTTCAAAATATATGCAGAAAATTATTTTACACGCCTTTATAAATAAAAAAATAACTTCCCAATGTTATCAAAATTATTTTTATATAATTTTTTTTCTTGATTTTAATAACTTTTTAATTCTGTTTTACAACAATGCTTCCCCTGGTTTTTTTGTAAATGTATTATATACACTTATATTGACACCTTGACTTACGAATTTATTTAAATTCCTAATTATATTATATATTCTATTTGGGATATTTATTATTAATTTAATTACTGTAATATTTTAAGGTCCTTTGAGATACTGAAGCGTTTTTGACGTTAAATTACATAATATTTGCCCTTGATTATAGTTATAAAGTTAAAAATTCAGTAATTCGATACTCGAGTCAAACACGTCATTATAGGGTAAAAAAGATCATTTTTTCGCGTACTCGTTGCTAGAAGTTCGAAGTATTTTTTTTAATAAAATAAAGATTAATAAATCAATCTTAAAGTATTATTATGCTTTTAAATTCCATGACATAGGTTCGGTGATACAGAAATATATTTCTTTTAGAACTTATGCATTTCTATCCTAACGAAATGGATTTTAAAGAAATAAAATCATGTGGATATAGTGTAGCAATTTTTACATTGAAATAATATTTCTAACTTACTATTTGTAGTTTCAATTCCTTATATTGAATATATGAAAAAGAAAACTGCCTACAAGGCATGCATCAAATTTATTTAATTGAAAGTATATACATTTAAAAATTATAAAGCGATATCTACTAATTAGTTTATTTTACTTGAAAGCATTTTTAGAAAATTTAATCTTTTGAAGTTTCCTACATATAGTAATTATAAATTATATTCTACATTCTAATGCATTAAGCGCAAACTAACGCCAAACAAAAAAAAATTACTTATTCTTTTATATAATAAAGTTGCAAAACACCAGTCAGAATATTTAAAAAATTTTTTGTCCTTTCAAAGTAAAAGCTCCTCAATTTATATAATGTTTATATAGTTAAAAAAATCGCTTTCTTTACATAAATGTCTGGAAATTTTGAAATAGTTTTTAGTAGACATTTTTCTCTTCAATAAAATATCGTCATGAAAACATCTTTTTCAAAAAAAAGATGTCTTTATATAAAATGAAAATTTTCTTATCATTTTACAAGACGGGTATGGATAATATTTTGCGCAAAAGATATGTTAAATCTTAAAAAAAATCATAATCACAAATAATAAAAGTTGAGAAAAAGTAATATCAAATACTGATATACACTCAAACAACTATCTAAACATATAACTTCCCGCTTAAAAGCTTTTTAGACATTGCAACTTTTTTCAAAATAATTTTAAAAGGCTAATAAAAACAATTTTGTTCATACAACAGAATTATTTCTCTAAATTTTCATAAAATTTTTAATATTAATTTTTTTAAATAATTTATTTTTTTCAGGTTTAACAATGTTAACATGTTAGAGAAAAAACTCCTGAGCAAAGGTTCATTTTATCTCACGTACTTTTTGTAGTCAAATATTTGGTTGAATTATATAGCTAAAGTGCAAATCTTTACAGCAAACTTTCAATAATTTGCATGGAAATAAAGCTTGCACGTATAAGACATTTTTATATTGGAATATGGTTTCAAGAAAGCAATTTAAGACCACGGTGGAAGTTTATTCTGACAGTGAAATAGGTATAAAAAATTCTATATACTTTGATGTTGCAAATACATGTCATAAGCCCCTAAGAAGTAACTTTTAAAATATCTTTTCCAAAAATATTTGATAGAATATCTCCTCCAAAGATTGAAAATGATATGAATTTCCTTTTAAATATGGAGTATGTTGCAATAAATTAAATATAAAAAAAGTACTTAAAAATGTATTGAAATTAAGAGGAAAAAATTTTTCAAGCTTATATTTTAAAAATTAAAATGTTTATTATTAACAATTTAAAAATTGTGCAAAAATTATTTTGAATTTCATTATTTTTGGAATTAACCGATAAAAAAAATGGTAAAATCTTTCTTATTTTTTATCTAACTTCTTCTTGAATTGCCTAAAGTTCTAATTAAAATCTCTCCTCTAAAAAAAGTCCTCTAAGTGCCAATCTCCCACCCTCTAAAGCAAATCAGTTCCAAATTTTATGACTCTAGATATAACACTTCTTGATATTTGGATTGCCATAACGCGGAAGCATCTTTCTTTGATATTAGAAAAAAGAACCAATAGCATGAACAGATCATACGCAGCCAAGAAATAATTTCAATATAATAATCTCGATACTCCTGAAATGGCCTTTATAATGAATGGAGAAAGATAAGAGAGTCGGCGATGCCTGCGGCATCTCAAGTAATTGTCGAATAGTTGAGTAAACAAACTGAATGTAAAAAAAGTTGCAAAAACTCTTGCTCTATGACGCATTGGATTTTGGATTTTTAATTATTATACTGAATTTAAGGAAATAATAGCTAAATATGATGTGACAAACGATTTCAGTTCATCTACATAAAAAAAATCTAACATAAGAAATAATTTTGATTTATTGACACATTTTAGAAAATCCTTGGATGTTGTATGTCTAAAATGAGAGTAGCACGAAATATTATTCATAACCTTAGAAAATGAGTTTAGTTTCATCAGTTAATAAATCACGCACAAAGAAAGGCTGGCTGTAAAATAAAAATGATGCTTAGAGCAAAGAAATAAATCTGTAAAACTTTTCAACGATGTTGTTTTCTGTATTTCATGACTGTGAGAGTTTTTATGATATAGTTCTTCTGTAATAAATCTTCAGAAATGAATTTGTCAGATGAAATTGCACTCTAATCAGTAACTATGTGTTAAATTCATTTAGCTATATTAAAGCATTAAGATTTAAAAAAATATTTCTAATTATCATATACTATCAACCATCTTCTAACTTATTGATTTATACCGAGTGAATGAATATCTCCGAGGATTAACTTTAATTTCTTATGATACCTCAAAATTCAACTAAGAAACTAATACTCGAGAAGACAGATAATCATTTCAACCAACAGTTTGCTTTTAGTTTGAATTATTTAATTCTCTTATCCAGCGGCGAAGGGCAGTTCAGGGGGTAGGGAGGCAAGCCCGTCGACCCTTAATCTCATTTGGAGGACGTCTGCAACTTGTTGGGAGTCGAATTTAATCACACAGAACGCGCTGGCCTTATATTATTCACTTGCAAATTATCGAGTGCTATACATCGCTTGGCGATGAGAAATGGCTTGCATAAATGGAATTGAATTACCGCGGCCCGTTATTCCAAACTGCAGAAAATATTAAGTAGTTTTGCCTGGTACTTCCGAGTCGAGTGCGGAAGCAAGTGGTGATTACACCGCAGGGATAAAGTTAGGAAATGAATTAGAAACCGGATAGTGGCATAATAGAAATAGAATTGCTTTCAATTTGTCCGGTCGAATAGGGTGTAACCCTTCTCTCCACTTGGAGGGGGTCTCCGGTTTCGTGATGGAAGGCAGGAGATACGTCGTCCGGCAGACTGCGACCGGAAGTGATTTCGGGAAGCTCCCCAAATATACATCGTAAATTCGGAATTGAATAGTTTAAAATGCGTCTCCCGGGTTGCAGTTGAATTCAAATCTTTTGTAGAAGCGGAAGATCATCTGAAATTCTGAATTACAGGCTTATAAATCTGAGTTCGGAATCGAATTTACACCATTTAATTAATTTGACCGTTCGCTGTGTCATATATTAAATAACCATATTTAGAAATTTTAAATCAATATTAACTCGTGCATACATAATAATTTAATGAAAATAATAATCGGAAATCTCATTTTTTATACACTTTAACTAATCTTTCCTTTTTTCACATTTGTAAAGACAGAATTTAATAATAGATTTACTCCATACCTGATATGATATTTTTTTAAATATTGTATAGTTGCATGTTTTCCTATTAAAAAAATGCACGAGTTTAATATTTTAAAACTTAATTATTAATTAATAGCTTAATTTTATTAAAATTTAATTTAATCCCATAAACTAAATATCTTAGTATATTTTTAAAGTATGATTGCAGCTTCTATAACAGTTATAAATTAGGAAATATGTTAAATACTAAAAAAACAAAAAATAATATAAAATACGTGTTTTAAAGCATGGGATTTTTAATACTCTAAATTGGGAAATGGCTCTTTTTTTACCAAAATTTTCAATGTCAAGGGAAACTTATTAAAAGCACAATGTCCTGACCGAAATGCAATAAAAGTATAAGAATGAATACTGAAACGGAAAAAAAGTTTTAACACATTAATTAAAATTTAAAACAAGAAGGAGATGAAAAATTACACTTTAGATTTTTATTTATTTATTATAATTTATTTAGTTTCACAATTTTTCTTGTAACTCTCAGATGCTTCCATAAAAACCAATGGGAGTGGTCTCCTGTAACTTTCTCGAAAAATCTGTCATAAAGGTATTATTCTCTCCTTCTATATAAAATTTTTTAACTAGGCGAATGTCTTGAAATATCCTATAAAACATTGGAGAATCCTTAATTTCGAAATATAGATGATGTTTGACGTAAATCTGGTATTTTTGATGAATGCATCCTTGCAATCTTTGTGATATGTTTTTGGAGATTAATCCTTGGAATGCGGTTAATACACAAGTATTTGAAAATGGAATAGGTATTTTGGATGCCGTATCAATTGATTAAAATACGACATCGACTAAAATTCGACATGAGACTACAGTTATGTTCGAAAGATCACATTCCAATTTCCATTATTTAAGTCCATGAGCTTGTGAGCTATTACATTTATAACCATATAAAAGTATAGACGAATAAACGATCAACCCTTTGAATAATTTGGCTCCAAATTTAATACGAATTTATATTTTAAATGCTAAATATTTGTACCAAATTTTATCTATTTAGGTTTTTAGGTTAAGTAGTTACAGATTTCACTTGTATTGGGCCAACCGGGCAGGAAGACTTTTGAAGGGATTTCATTCAAAATTTGTGAAAAGTCTATAAGTGTGAGAGTACATATACCAGATATCTTCCGTGTAACACAAAGTGTTTTTGAGTTATCTTGTTTATACGCTCAGACAAACAGACAGAGCGACATACCAAAATATGTTTCTTGACTCTTATATGTATGGAACATGCGATTCATCAAAATCACAAGCTTGAATTTGTCGGCAGTTGTATTTATTTATTTATTTTTGTATGCTTACATATGCTCATTACTTTTATACATTTTTTTTCTGTATACTTCGCATCACTAAATTTTAATGCAGCAATATTAGCATGATTTAATGTTTTTAAATTTTTATTATTCCTAATAGACACAATCATGCAATTGAGCAAAATAAACTGCAGCATTATTCTATAGCATTTTTCTAAATTAGCTATATACTAAAATATGTATTTTGATATTGATTCCCTACAGCATATCTATTTCAAATTATAATTAATTTCAAAACGTCATTACTAAGCTCATAAATTGGTTTATAATTTCAAATCTTCAAGATAATATAGACTTATTCAAAAATATATGCATATTTTTGGCATGTGGGCATTAGAGAAACGCATTATAATTAATCAAATTTTACAGAAATTGCGATAAAAAAAGAATAAAAACATTTTAGCTTACAATAAATGGTTCTTGTTGAAGTTGCCTCATTTTTTCCTTTACAAATCATTAAAAAAAACTATATATATATATATATATAGATATAGAGAGAGAGAGAATATCTTAATTATTAAAAATATTTGACTTCGAATTTTTGCAGCATCTTCGTTTACACTTTCCAGAAAAAAAAATCATTTGTGGTTTCAAGCTTGTGCTTAAACACGATAACTGAAAAATTGCACCGCCTATAAAAATGAAATTTAATGTGCTGTTATAACTTTCCTTACAATTGGATTTCTATTAAATTTTTATTTGGATTTATTAAGTTGGTCACTTATATTTAAAGATGTCTACTTATTCGCGTTTACGTGTACAGGTTACTTCAAAAATGGGAGAAACTTATTTCTCTTTCGGGCATAAACTGCGTTAACAGAAAAAAAGAATTTTTCATTAAAAAAATAGTTCAGTTTCTTTCGGTGGTGTGTTTAAGGGATTGATGATTTTTTCTTTTTACACTAATCTATCGACAATATGCAGAAAAGTACCCTCTATTCGAATATCATTGAGATATTTCCTGTTGAGCAATATTCTATGATACTGTTATTTAAAATCATTCCAGTAGGTGTACGAAGTGATCAATTTCGATAACAGATAAGGACGTTTTATTAAAAAAAAATGCGAAACACCGGGAGCAAAGTACAGCAGGAGCGTACACAGCCGTAGTAACAGTGGAAATCAGTAACACACAAGCAAGTAGCATGTAACAGACTTCACACGAGACCAACTATTGTCCAGAATAGATCACACATACTTCAGAAACAGCCCGTGACCTCAATGAGACAACGATAAATGGTGGTCTAATCGGGGCAACTATTTGCCGTTGTCCCATTGGGGGGTTACCTGATTTTCCTGAAGTAGGCATGACCTTCTACTGCTCACAATAGTTGACCTCATGTGGACACTGCTTATTTCTAATTTAATTAAATAACAGCGCATTGCATCATTTATATTTCAACTAGAGAAAGCTCGCTTCGCTATGGCATTCCATTGTGAAAATTCCCTCGGCTATATATGTTTCTATTTATTTTATAGATAATTTTTTAAAAGGGTTCCGAATAGATAATAGATATCGCCATAATTCTTGCGTTTTCTAGAACTTCCTTTTATTGAAAAGTGATCACCAAATATATTGCGAAGATCGGGGTTTATTGATATGGCAACCATTAAAATATTTGTAAATTTTTCTTCTTTATCTGAGATTAATTGCCATTAATATTAAAAATTCGTAACAATATTAGAATAACAATAAAAATTCTTTTTTTTAATAATTTATCAAGAATGCTGCCTTTCAATTTCCCCTGTTCTGCAAATTTAAGCTATAATTCAAGATAGGAAATTGGATATTAGCATGCGATTTGTACACAAATTTGTAGATTCCTGTGAATACTTGGATATTCGTTGATCTACTACCACTGTTCAAAAATAGATTCTGTATAAGAATACGAATCGTGTTGTATAAACATAAAGTTTGGAAAAAGGACACTCCATGCTGTTTTTAAACATACATGGTTAGGAATCTCTTATTGCTTCGCAAGCGAATTAAAAGTACTTTAAACAAAATGAAATTTCTGAGTTTTCGAGGGGTTTATTCAAAAGTGATCTTAAAAAGCGTAATAATCAATCTAGATTTTTTTTTTTCATTTGTCTGTTGATTGAAACTCAAAATAAATATAATAATTACCTCTTAATAAAGTCACTAGAGAGAAATTTTGATGCCATTGACCGAATGATAACATAACCGTATTGGATAAAATTATATTTTTATCGCAAAGAGAAAAACAGCTTATCTCAGAGCTAGCTATAATTTATTTCAAATACAACAACTAAAAGATTTCATTAATTGCTGTTTATTAATAATTATTCCTCAACAATTATTATCACTTGTATTGTTTTTGATGATTGTCGAATGGATGATTTGTCAGCTCATTTCAGCGTTCATTGAAGAGTTTTCTTAACATATCCATTCCCGTCAGAATCATGAATGCTTAATTATTGTTCTTGTTCAGAAAATTTTAAAAAAGGAGCAGATTTGAACTTTCTAACCATACCGCAAAGTTGTGTTAACTTTTTTTTGGTAAAATTTCATATTTGACGAGCATTTTAATTTTGTCTTCTAACGTTCATAATTCAGTAACAAGAAATAGAGTATGGCTAATCAAAAGATTTCGGCCAGACCTGGTAGAATAGTTGTTTCCTTAAACCAATCCAGACCATTCCGGTCCAAACCAAACAACGTGAACACCATCCCTGAGGAAAAATTACTTCCATATATTTCCTTAAAAGTGGAGTAAGAAACTACATGAAGGTCCATCTCCGGTTGAAAATGAAGGACTGATCAATTATCTATTCCAAAACTGCTAACATTAAATTACACAGTGATCACATTAATCAAATACTTTTATCTGTATTTGAATACGTCTATTCGAGATCAGAAGACTTCAATAATATAACACGAATGATAACCATAACTTAGATCCCCCGGCCCACCACTAAGGCACAAGTATTCTTCTGGCTGATCGGACAGCTGCGATAGCACTGGCTAGATTTAAAATTGAGTCCTAAGGACCATCACCGGCCACGGCATAACTCTTCCCTTCGGAAGCACATCCCATCATTGGTAGGAAGTAGACGAGTCCCATCATTTATGCACTCACAAAATGGCGGGAACCCGCCACCATGCCGGAAGCTTCTCATCCTCATATCTGAGGTGACCCCCGGTGGGAATAAAGTGAATGATAACGTTAACAGTGACCATATTACTCAGCTTCTATTGTAATTCGCTGAAAATTATAGTAACTCGCTGAAATTCAGTTACAGTTAATTGCAATTAGTTTGTTGAATTTCCAATAAGATGTGTCACGGCCTTGTTAAAATTCTGGTAAACAGATACTTAAAGTGTCAGCGCTTACCAAATCCCCCCCCCTCGTGGAATTTTCACATGTCTAAAATACTGAAAAAAGTTTGTTGGGCAGAACATGCAATAATCCACAGCCTGAAAGCAAACTAAGAATTAGAATACACCCAAATATGAACTGATGTCTTTGCCTGAGTTAAACAGAAGCTATTGGGAAACAATAGACATTAGTGAGAACATCTTAATGACTGACAAGTTTTTATATTTGCATTGTATTAATTGCTTGTACAATAATTATATATTTTTATATTTGTATTGTATTACTTGCTTCTGCAATAATTATATAAAGCATACAGAGTATTCAAAAATCATGGGCTAATAGCTGATTTCTAAACTCTCAAAGACTGACATCAGTTTCCAAAAGAGAAAGCTCACAATAAAGGAAAGAATTATTTTGAATGCTATTTGAGTCAATAAACATATGGTTTAAGAAATTACAAAATCTGATTTCTTTAAAGTCTTTCGACCCAATTGGTTTGTGTACTGACATTCCACTTCCAGTTGGAAAAATGCTCTAAATTTTGTGAAAAATTATGCTTTACACTATTTAAATTGAAAAGAAAAAACCTACTGTTGAAAGAAATAAGAAGATTGGAATTTTTTATAGCATCTCTGTTTTTTTTAATCAGTAATAATACATTAAAAAAATTCAAAATCATTCATCATTTATTGATTAATGGTATCAAACTGATGTGATTTTCAAAACTAATGTTATCCAGAATTAATATAATCCATTATTGAAAAACGAGTCAAAATGACAGATGCCAAAACATCAATAATCTCATATTCTATTGCATTATTCCAATCAATATTATTTTAATATCAATGCATTATTGTGTGTTTTTGTTTCACTGCAGTACTTCTGTTCATGGCCTCACCACCAGGTGGCATTCGTATAATTTTAACAATTTCATTATGCAACCATAATGTTGCCAATGTTATTTCAACCTTATGTATATGCTGCTCGTATATTTATTCTTGGTCTCTCCGGACACTCTATTATCACCCTCCTGCAAAAGGTTTAATACCTTAATTTTTAATCATTAAGAAGTCGCATTATAATGAGCTTCTAAACAATGTCTCAAAATTAAGGCAAGATTCGAATTAACCACCATTCGTGCAGTAAAGTGTTGGTAACCCTATCAAGAAAAAACCATTTGACAGCTAATAGTTTAGGTTTACTAAAAATAGTTTAGGGTTTAAAAAATAAGCGGTACAGGATAAAACAATGTTAGATTTGAATTAATTAAAAAGCATGCTTTTTTTTTAATTTGTTCTGTTTATATTGAATAGCAACTTACACAGGATTGAGTTATGTATGAAATAATACATAGAGCAAATGGCTTTCAAGTCTTTACTGGCACATGCGCACTCTTTTGTTGAAATGTTTCATGGCCATTTTACATAAATGTGACTGAATTCTGCTGATGCAACGTTCAATTTCCTCCATCAATGAACGCCTGCTAGTTAGCCTGTTGGCATAGACCTTTGACTTCTAATAACCCCATAAAAATAAATCCAATGGTGTTATATAACACGATCTAGGTGGCCAATTCTTACCTACTCTAACTATGCCCACTAGACTTTCATTATAGTTGAAATCGTATTCAACAATGAAAACAAGTTATTCTATTGTGAAAAGCTCCAATTTTACTAACCCTAAACTATCAGCTGTCAAATGTTTTTTTTCAATAGAGCTACCAACACTTTACTGTACGAATGGTGGCAAATTCAAATCTTTCAATAATTTTGGAATGCCCTTTACAAATAATTGGTGATTCCGCGAATCTTCACAATTTTTATAAAGCCTAACCTTTGAATCGATAAACATTTATTTTTTGAACTTTACAATGTAATCAATTATTTTAAAAAGTTTTCAGCTCTGAAATGTGCAATGTTTTTTTAAAATAATCTCATCAACAGCATTAGAACGTATTCATATTATCACAGCACATATTTAAAGAATTTAACAATATGCCTTAAACGTTAATTTTTCTTCCTTTGATAGTATAATTGTATGTAAAACATTATTGATATAACCTTCATGCATCTTGGAACGATACAAATATCGCTTTGTGGGCCACCATAGAAGCTCATGGTCCAATAACAATTCAGTTTGGAATAATTGTGAATCCATCTCCTGTTATGCTACAATCAAATTTGTGTAAATCACCACTCCATCCCAATTACACTCCCCAAGATAAATGTCCGGGATAGGCAGAGGCACCTACAGCGCGATACAACTCTATTAACTGACCACGTGTTTGAATGCGGGCACAATCCCATGAATTTGTACAATTTGCTAGAATTGATTCGGGCCTCGCTATATCTCGAATAGCAGGAAAATGGTGCAAATTTGTTAGTAAAATTGTATATTTTGTTTAATATTTTGCATATTTCAGATAAGCTCATTTTATGAATAGAATTAATATGAAATACATACTAAGATTTTCTCTCATTATTTAAAAAATTAAAGCTAATACGTGAATATTATTGCAACGAAACTAATCGGTTCAGCTTCAAAATTATTTTATAAGAGAAAGGCATGAAACATTCAGTTCAGAACAATATTTGGTATATTAGTATCATGTGTTTAAAAACTTCATCCGTTGATGTATGAAAAACAATAACCAACGAATTGTTTGAAATAAAAAGAATTCTGCAGGGTTCCTTATGTCAATAAGTTATTGTTGTTGATTTAGGCAAATTAGCATGGATAGCAGTACATACTAACAGCTTAGTAAGATTTCGAATGTGCTTGCAATTTTCTTTTAAACTATATTTTATTATATTCAAAATGATTTCACAAAATTAATTATTTCAAATCAAATTAACGAATTATAATTATGTTAGTAGTTAAAATATCATTTTATGCCAAAAATTAATTCAGAACTTTTTATATTATTTACGATTTTATAGACATAACCGAAATAACTATTTTATTTCGGTTCTGTAAAAAAAACTCAAATTTTATATTGATACACAAAAACTATGGTTACTTCGCTTGAAATGTTTTGCTCCGTTATTTAAAATTTTAGTATTTTTTACTATATTTATTCATTTTTAATACATGAGACATAATGATAAATATCGAAAAAATCTTTTAACAGTTTGCATGGTTAAAATAATACAATTGTTCATAAAAGACATTTCTTTAGACTTGTAGAGAAACGAAAAATTTTGCACTATTTGTCATGTATTCAATATATTAATATCTGATCCCCATTATTTTTATGTTAAAACTATTTCAATAAAGTAACAAAAATATTTAGATTTTATATATAGAGACTTAAAATATACAGAGACTTTTGCTTTTGCATTAAATAACATGTAAACTCTCTAAAGATATATTATTCTTGTTATCTCAAATTGCATCCCGAAATAAATTTTTCATGCCATGCACTCCCACTTTTTAAGCATGTGTGAGAAATAAATATTTAAAACTTAATACTATCATATTTGTGATTCCTCTTGGTACCTAAAATATGCATAAGAGGAGTCAAAATTCCCTGCCATCTTATTCTGATGAAAAATACAGTCTACTGAAGTCGGATTTTAGTTCTGAATCATATAGTGTGGAGTATTCAAGTTTCATCCAGGAGTTCAACTCAGAATCCCCAACGTGGCCACGCCAATTATCAGCTTTTTCATCAGACTTGTTGATAATTAAAATTTTTATTCATCTGTGCAAACGCTGTAATGGTTACTGAGTTAAATATGAAGCATAAATTCCATATGCAAAATTTCGACGATGGTAAACAAAAGTGCACTTATACAGGTAATGAAAATTTCAGCTGTTAAAAATATGTCCTTGGAATTATATCTTCGCTAATGAATTTCCATATTCCGTATGAATATCCTAATTATGAAACTTAGCTTTATGTTTAAAAGAACGACAAAGATATGGACGTACCTTCAAAAAAATGTATGACTCTAGAAGAAAAATAGTAGAAAAAGACACATAGTATAAAAAGTAGTTGCTCTTCT
This sequence comes from Argiope aurantia, assembly GCA_026543865.1. Lineage (NCBI taxonomy): Eukaryota > Metazoa > Arthropoda > Arachnida > Araneae > Araneidae > Argiope > Argiope aurantia. Next base: position 14,448 of record JAPMOR010067911.1, on the reverse strand, counting down.
GCATATATATAATATGTAATTAAATTATAAAATCTAAATTAAATTTTGATTAATTTCCTAATTTTTATCTTAAATTAGTACATATTATTTTCATTCGTAAATGTTCTATTATTTTCTGATCCAATTCCCATATTTTTTAATTTAATTATGTGTATATTACAAGTGCTCTAGAGAACAGATGACTATTCATTTTCTCACGCTCCGAGAGAAGGGATAAAAATTCATAATGCTTACGACATTCTTTTAAAAATACTTAAGATCCCCTTGCATTAATCGATTCGTGGCAAAAAAAATCCCTATCAGAATCTTAAAGTAAAATCACTCAAAGGAAATCCTCTTGTGTCACGATGTAGAATGACGCATCTTCTATCGACTTTTCTCTGTGCGTAATTTTAATCACATGGGCAATAAAATCCAAATAAAAATTTGAAATATTCCTTCTTTTCGGCCACGCATCTGCAAAATTATGATTATATATAATCATAATATAACATAAATATTATCATCTCCAATTCCCTTCTAGCATGTAACTAAGTCTCTGTCTGGCCAATTTAAAAAACATTCAATATAATATAAACAGTAAAACCCTCCTGAATTCTGATATGTTTAAAATATTGTGCATCGAATACAGTCTAATCTTTGTTACACAACGTCAATATTTGTTTTGTCTTAGTCAGAAATTATTTGAATTCGTTTTCGAAGTTTAAAAATTTTTAATGTCGCAATTATTTCATGGCACGCCGCTTATAACCGTAAGAGATAAAAATTTTAAAAATCAATATTCATCTCACATTAATATAATTACAAACCATAAACATAAATGACAACAGTCGAAAATATTTTTTTTTTTACCGAATAAGTACCGAAGTAATAAACCAAAAAAAATCAATAATGTATCATTAATCAATGAATCCTTGAACAAAGATTTAAAATTGAATAAGTGTATTTAAAATGAAATAAATTATTTTGAAAAAATCGCAAGACAAAATTTTTGAAAAGGTTTTTGCAAAAACAATTGTATCTAAAAATGTATTTTGAATCTACCTTATTCTGTTGTATAATGATACAATAATTACAATAATAATTTCACTGAAAACAACTGATAAGATGATCATTTAATAATATGTAAAAAAAACTGTTATTCGTTTTTTGCAAATTTTCAAACTGTTTAATCTACCTAAAAAGAGGGGGACAATATTAAAATTACAAGGTGAAAATGATGTTTTGTCTGGAGATAAAAACGCAATAATGTCGTAAGAGCTATTAACATTTTTTATGTACGCATTTTCTTATTAGAAAAATAAGTTTAGATAGTTGAGTGAAATACTTTAATATAAATTTTTGAAGAACTAGCACACAAAAGTAATAAATAAAATCCTATTAGGTAAACGAAATAAATGTTTCAAATAATAGTTCTTTTTAGGAAAACTTTTTAAACTAAAACAGAACACATTATTTTCCTTGGGAAGAATTTACTGGTACATGCGGAAAAAACATACATAATCGTTTTTCCAAATTTTACAAAACAACATTAACTGCAAAATTGCTTACATTTTGAATGCTTTAGTTACGTAAACGAAGAAAACTCACTAAAGGATTTCTAATTTACTTTTTCACATCATTAGGCTTTTTACAATCATTGTAAAACGACCAGTGCGTTACCGCCATCTATTGACAAAACCGGAAACAAATTGCTTCACGAATTTGTTTTGAAGCAAGAGTTTTAAAGATATATTTTTTATATATTTATATATTTATTATATCGATATATTATATATTTATTATATCGATATATTATATATTTATTATATCGATATATTATATATCTATTATATCGATATATATTTTATATCTATTATATCGATATATATTTTATATCTATTATATCGATATATATTTTATATCTATTATATCGATATATTTTTATATATTTATTATGTCGATATATTTTTTAAAGAAATTGGAAGGTGAATATAACACCTAAACGAAGCAGATGATTTTAAAAAGAAATACACATTTATTAATTATTTTCATTTTATTTCATCATTCGCAGTTTGACTAATTTTGGCAATAATAAAAAATTTTTTATCCTATGCTTTAAAAAAAGAATAGCATCGTAACCTTAACTAATTCTGATTTATGAAATTTAATTTCTATTTTCTTTCTCCATTTCTTTCTAAAAAGTATCCTTATGCGTATTACTAAGCACTAACAAAAAAGTCCATAAAATGAGATACAAAAATAGAATTCAGCGGCATCCAAAAAATTCTCACATACACTTTAAAAAAATTAATATTATTAATAAATACCATTGGCTAACTATAGTTATGATAGAGACTACTAACATACTTTTTAGCGATTAATTTCTAGTATGTGGTTTATACACAAGTAACAGAAAACGGAATATGAATTTTGGATCTTATTTTCGACAGACTGGAGCCAAAATTTGACACAGAATTACAATTACAGTCACAAAATCACTTATTTAATTTCATATATTTAACTAAAGGCAGTTTTGAGCTATCGTGTTTATATTCTTGTGAAAGTACGGGTCGACAGACGGTCAACATTTCAACAGAATTGGCTTCAAATTGTATACAAATCTACTCATCGGATGTTAAATCTATTAACCACATTTCATTTATTTAGCTCTCTTCGTTTTGTTGTTATGGTACTCACCGGTTCATCTGTACCATGTTTAGACTTCCCTGAGTTCGAAAAACACATTTTTTGGAAAATGTCGTCTGTTTGTCCATATGCATGCCTGTGACAAAGATAGATCAAAAAGGCTTTGAGCTATATGGATGAAATTTTGTATTTTGGTTTTTTTACACCAGATTTGTATATTTCTTCATAAAAGAGAGTAAATTCCGTTCAGAGAAAATGTTTGTCCGGCACTCTGAATATACGTTAACACGATAAATTCTAAACGAGGAGAGTTCGACAAATAAAACTCGGTACACCGATTTAAGATTTATAGCATCCAGACACCTAACAAATTTTGGACCAAATCCAGCAAGAGGTCCACTGACTGCCTGTCGATCGGTACTTTTGAGAAACATATTAATGCATTAACTCAGAAACGTAGTGACTAAAATATATCAAATTTGTATAATTACAAGTGTAGTTTTGTGCTAATTTTTGTGTTTTATTGGTTGGGATAATAGTTGATTGTCGGTTCTATGGGTTATACTATGTTCCGAGTATATAAATGCACTGTCGTTCTTCTGGAATACATTAAAGGATGGCATTCATTACGGAATTCATCCTCTTGAATCCACCAAATATGCTATACGCTGTAATTAACTGTGTTGTCTATCACTCACAAGTTATTTGTGAGGATTTCGAACACATCGAACAAGTTACTTTAATGATGTGATATGTTTGTAAATATTTGCCTGTTTACAATAATTGTAATTTTCCATAGAATTCTATACTTCGTCCATTTTCGACAAATAAATTAACCATTTTTACCCCCCCCCCCTTCCTTCCACAAAGCTATAAGATTATAAATTTGGCACAAACCATATTATGAATTTGTGGGACACCTATATCTAAACACAATGAAAAAAATACCAGCAGCAATTCTAAAATTTAAGGTGTGAATTTTTTAAAATGTCGATCAATTTCAGATTTTAACCAAAAAAATCTTTCAAACTGTGTATTTGGCAAAATGGCGGTTCAAAAAAATGAGAAAAACGAATTCAGCCATATGTATTTCTTTTCAAAATAATTCTTTTTTTAAATTTCAAAATAAATTTATGAAAGGAAAAGTTGATTCCCAATTATTTTCACAAGAAACTCCGAGTGAAGAATATCTTCGATTTTAATTCATGTAAAGATAGAAATTTCATTTTTTAAATGCGTTTCCAGTCATAAATTTTATTTATGTGTTTTATTATTTATTACGCTTCTAAATTTAAAATATTTTTTAATAAAAATTCTACTAATGAGCACTTTGATATAATGAAGTCAATCGCTTGTTTATTCTTTTGGTTAAAAAAAATCAATCTTTGATCTCATTAAAAGTCAAAATGAAACCAAAAAAATTTACAACATTAATTAAATTTGGTTTTGTAACTTGATTGCGTTCCGAAATGTAAAAAGTGGCTTACACAAGACAAATTGAAAATAAAAATGCAACTCCTTTTTTTTCCCTTTCATTTCTTTTTAATTGCAAGTTTTTCATCATTACATTGTAATTTTTTTATAATTTTTTTTATGTCACCAGTTTTTTCTCTAAAGTTTGCCAATCAAACAGCAATCGAATTATATTTAAAGTCCAATCACTGTGAAATTAAAATAAGAATACTGTATTAATTTCTTTTTAAAAGCATGTTTATGTGGAGAGGTATAGATGCGCTTAAGAACGTTCAGAAGAGACACTACGCGTATTTGGCAGAATTTTAAATTTACTATATAATAGAAATATGCAAACGTTGTAAAAGACATAAACGTTATAAAATGAATGAAAAGGCTAAACGAACGATAATTTTTACATAAACTGATAAACGTCTTTATAAATCTCGTAATATTATCATAAGGTTTTCCGTTTCAAAGTTCCATTTAATCATTACTGTCGTTTTAGTTGAAAATTAACCTTCTGAACGGAAATGACAATTCCAGTACGCCATGACCTTTCTTGAACTAATTGACAACGCCGAGCTGCACGCGCAAGAAATTATTAAAAATTGATGTTTTTAATAAAAAAATTTATTTATGAAAATGATTTTTTTTATAAAAAAACCCCCTCAAGTTGCTATATCAATCCCTTTTCTTTAAATTATAAAAATAAAATTGGCTGCCTGGAAGACTGAAAATGCTGCTCAAAGAGTTAAAAAACGAATTATTTTATACTAGTGACGTCAATGAATATTTCTACTTTAATAATAATAATAATGTGGTGGGGGTGCTCGCGCACTTCATGGATCTAATTACAAGCAAGTCCATCTTATTAAGAGCAACCAAATTACATACATATACATTTTGAAAATGGAAATGTGCATCATGGAGCGATTTTTTAAACTTTTTCTTTAGAATTTTAATTAATTTAAAAGTAGAATTAATTAAATGTATTGCGCTTTTCCGTAATAATTTGTGAAAATATTATATCATTAAAATAAACTTTACACCGTTTAAGAAAATTTTTAAACTCTGATGATGGCAATTTGATAGGCATGTAAAATGTTCTTGGTTTTGACAATTGTTTCTTTCTTTTATGTATTTTGCATAATTTTCAACAGTAGATTATATTACCTTCTAATTTAAACCATTTTCATTATTTCATCGAATTTTTAATCACATTATTTCAATCAATTGTTGAAAAGCGAGGAATTCAGAACGACGATTCAGTCTAATGTCTCTGTAGCTTACAATAACGCCAAAGGCAGAGTATATCTTTTATGTTCTTAACTCCGTCTACATTTATTTCTACTAATTATAAAATAATAAATGAAGTGTGGGGGGAGAGAAATAGAAATAAAATTCAATTGGTTTTATAAACAGTCTATTCAAACATTAAGAATAAAATATAAAAATCATTATTTCGCAAAAAAATCGACATTTTAAAGTAATCACTTACTTTAATAATTAAATATATTATAAAAATATTTTAGCAAACAAATCGAGATAAGTGCGTGTGCCATGACGCTGATTTCTTTTAGACATATTAATGCAAAAAATGGTCCGAATATAGACAATTAAAGTTACACAATTTTATTGTCGGGCAGTTTGACGGTATCATGGACATGAAATTATATCTAGATGATTTAATTAATGAATTAAATCAAACAAATACCTTTGATGAACCAGATAACTCTGTTACGTTATCTAGAGACTGGACTGACTCCCAATTAAAACACCTTGATCCCGGCAATAGAATTTAATTCAAAACAATTCAACTTTGGCGACCAACTGGTTAATTAAGAATTCCGTATGTATTTTAGTTAAGTCTCTTGTGCATAATGTTACTGACGACTCTCTCAACAAAGCAGTTTTAAGCATCAAATTATGATATAAATTAGGGTCATGTTGTTTTAATTATCTTATATTTGATCTATTTATTGTATATATGAAATGTCCTATTGGAATCATAAGACATAGTTATTTGTTCGGTTCTTCTTTCTCACTTTGACTTAATTACTCCTCGTGAAAATTACACAGAGATTTAATAGAATCTTTCATCTTAAACTTCAAGCAATGGAAGAAAAATCACATTTTAAAAAATTAAGTGAAATAATGAAAACATCATTATAATAATGAAATAAATCTATTGAAAGTAATGACAGGCGTCTTTTTTAAAATATTATCAGAATTCAGAAAAATTTCGATAAAAATTTAATTATCATTAAAAGAATTGACTTGTTACCACTAAAAAGAATAAGTTTTAAATTTTAAAATTATATAAAAATCTGTTTTAAGCAATAATATTATGAAACTATAGCAATAAGGGCCAAACCTCCTTTAATTTTTAACTTGTTAAAATTTTTAAAAATTGCCACAGAGTGAAGATTCTAATAATATTTGTCAAATTTGATAGCTCAAAATCAAAAGTTAAAGCAGAACGTAAAACCTTCACAATGCTGAAACAACTACACACACAAACGTTCTCTTTTATTATAACAGAGATACAGAAAGGAGGAGGTACTTAAAATAGAAAGTATTTGTTTCTTGAATAAACACACAAACTGGGCCACGCTCAGTTTTATACATACATAATACCAGCTTTGTACAACTCCTAATCTGATGGTAAGGTCTTGGCTCGTGAGTCGTAGGGTTTCAGGTTCGAGAACCGATTCCACCGAAGAACCGTCGTGTAAAGGGGTCTGTTGCACGTTAAATCCATCAGGGCCAAACGCCCTCCTGCTGGTGTGGTGTGAATAGGGGGGGGTGCCAACTCAGCCGTCGTCCTCGTCATTTGACTGTGGTTCGAAATTACGAGGTCTGTCTCAAAATAGCTCTAGTGTTGCTTTACAACGGGGAGTTAATATAATTAAACTAAAACCTAATACAAGTATTTCTATTTAAAAAACCGGTAAGAGTTATTTCCACGAAATTTTCCCATAAACTTTGTAATAAATGTACTTCTGTATTATTAACTGTATGACACTGGCGAATAATAGTTACGAGTGATAAGACACGAGTAATACGAGCCTATTTAAGAGCGATCACTGAAATCGCTGAAATGCGGTTAATTTATATTTTGGACGCCTTTTCCCTGACCGATTGAAACAAAAGTTTATCAGAGAATTACAATTGAAATCATGAGATCGCATTCCATATTTCATATATTTAATAATTTCATTCCTAACATCACTCGAGTTTGGGTAACTCAGAGTAAGGAACGTCCAAATTTCTCTTTTAACGATAAGATAAATTCTCTTCTTTCCTCAAAACCCGCAACGACGGTTCGTGTTCGTAAGTGGCTAATATACAAAAGAGGACTCCACTTAGCTAAGAATTAAAAGCAAATGTGTGCCGGATACTCAATGAGTACCTCAGTATGCATTTCAAAAATTCTTTCTGTCAATTAAACCATCTAGCTGAGTGCTTCTTTCGAGTGAAACATGTGCTACGGGTATTCAGTCAATCGCATTTAATGAAAGGCGGAGGAGATTTCGAAATGATATCATAGCACCTCAAGTGTTCACATATTTTTGTAGAATGGGCATTTAGGCCTTTCAATTTTGATAGAATTAAGTCATTGCGTTTTTAAATTGTCTTATTTACAATTATTATTATTATTGTGAAGGAGCAAATCGCCAAAGGAATTTGGTTTTAAATGTAACATATTTCTTCACTTGATTTTTTTTTAGATCTATGCACTTAATTTTTTCCACCTAGCTCTTCGTCTTGTAGTTAACTTATTAATTTACATTCGGGCAGTTGGACAGATACACTTCCTTTGAATGGATTCCATTCAAAAATTGATAGATATCTACAAATTCTTCAAACCAAATTACATTCTTGTAGCTCAAAACATTTTTGAGTGAAAAGACTAGAAGCCTTTTTGAATCCAATGAAAGTCATGTTATAATTTCAAAAAATGTATTTTTAGAACTCACAGAGGTCTAAAAAGTGAAAATTCGTCAAAATCTTGAGTTTGAATTTTTTGATAATAAAAATACTTTCTCCTTCTATTATATTTCTTATTCGTCGTTTTTTACAAAACAAACAAGTAAAAATATAATTTGTATTTTGGTAGAAGAGGGAAAATGGTGCAGTGGCGTTTGTAATTTGCATAACATTGAAATTATTCTTCCGCCTATGTAGCGTGAACATGGAGGAGCACTGATCCATTCAAGTACGATTTTCATCATTATTATCCTAATTTTACCAGCTCTTTGTGAAGTTCTTCATGAGAAAAAAAATAACATTGCAGATGCTATGGCAGATCGGCAGATAAATGTTGCCATTCGAGATCTCTAACTATTTCATAATTTCCGTGAAGGATGTTTCGAAATTGAAAAGAATCTTATTTTGGCAGTGAATCCTGAGAGGATACGTAAGCCTATTGGAATGCAAACACAACCGACAAAATATCATTTGCTAATGTTGAACGAGCAACAACAACAGCAACAACTTCCGTACTCAAAGTATTTCGGTAGATAAATGTTGCCATTCTGGATCTCTTATTATTATATAATTTCGATGAAATATTCTTTAAATTGGAAAGAATCTAATTTCTGTCAACAAGTCCTGGAAGGATGCTGAGACTTATCGGAATGCAAAAAGCGAAAATAAAAATATTGTCTGCTGTTGTTGAATGAGCAACAGCAAAAACATATTGCTACGGATTTACTCTTCCGTCGGGGTTCTTTTTGATTTGTGGTCGACGAAATGAAGAGTCCTTTAGTGATAGACGACGACTTTTATTAACACGAAGACAACAAATATGCAGCCGAGACGAACACAGGAAACGCATAGCAGCACATTACAACAAACAGTAGTCCACAAGTAGTAATTGGTAGCAATAGAAACCACAGCACACAAAGTAAACAGAATTCAGCAGAAGGATGGGATTCAGGTAGCTTCAATCTATGACCTCTCCAAACGTCTGCGAATCTCCAATGTCTTCTCGGTTTAGCTGTATTCAGTTGCCGTCTCAATACTGCGCAACTGGCTACTCCACACACGACACGATGCTGCTTCTACAATGAACAATAGGACTAGGTGCACAGCTCACTTCGGCAATCTTCGCTGGACTGATCCCGCCTTTGCTTCGTTTCCTCCCGACGACTCGTTTCTTGACTTCGACTCCAACTCCGATTCTGGTTCCGTTTCAATTCATTCCGGCTTGAGACTGTCGGCCTTTTATAGTTCCCGGGGATGGGCCGAGAAGGAATTTTGACCAGTCAGGCGTATCTCAGCTCGTATTAAAAGGATCGATAAAATTCTCGATGTTTCCAATAATTTCTATTTTGTCCCCAAATTTGTCACCAAGTTCTGAGATCCCTGACGCGGCAGCCGATCAGAACCCAAAGGGCTGATCGTAAAACGGTCTTTCTTACGATGACACTATTCGTGATGGGAAGCAAAATTACGAGTTTGTAACTTTATAATAGCAATAATGCGTGTGCAGTTTACTAATAATCCTTATTTCAAACCAGCGGGAATGACCTCTCTGAAAATATCTCGCAAACTTCCTAAGGAAGGTGTTATCTACCTCCCCTCCCCACACATAAATTGTATGCCTTGATGATTAATAGTTACTTAATATAGATGTTTGGAATGAATCTAGCATTTTTATTGAATCTATCTAATCAGTTTGTACTTTGTGTAGATTCTTTCCGGATAATTGAAGCAAAAATTTGGCAAGAAACCACATTTGTAGTCATAAGATGACATACCGAGTTACATTGATTCAACTCGCTGCTTTCAAGATTTATTGAGTTTGTATTCCCAAAATAGCTTGCTAAAAATTCGTTTATAAATCAACGCGTTTATATACAGGGTGGTTATAATTAAACTTTCCCTCTAAACAGCATCTACAATGCAAATGGATGAACGGGTTGCAACGAAATTAGGTTTATATACTAGACACTAGATGCGTTCGCACAATTTCGAAAGAAAAATTTTAGTTCCAAAATATCCAACAGAGGGTGCCTTTTCTGGAAAAGCATTAAATTTAGCAAAATAAACTACCAAAACGAAATACAGAAACAATATTAACATTTATTGACTAGTTTCTGATCACCTTAACATCGAACCACATTAAGTAAAAGTACGAAAAAAATTATAGTAAGCTGTTTATGAAAAAAGTTCAGTTTGCAGAAACAAGAACAGATTAGGACGAAATTGCACAAGAGGAGCAGTTGTTAATCATATCCTGGATGATGTAGGGAAAGGTGTTACATGTGAACATTCTCATTCGCCTGCAAAATTTCAAGTCGATATGCAATATGTTGAACCATCGTAACTGATCAGTTGTGATGCTTCGCACATGAAGTGTTATGGAGTTCTTTAAGGCATTCAACGTAGCAACAAGATGCCTTCAACATTACAGCCGGAAACACCGACATAAAACATAAGGACTGCTAACGTTCCTTACCTTAATGTATTTTGCATAAAGCTTCCTCTTCTTCGCAAGCATGCAAATCTCTACAATTTTTCCCGGTTTTACATTTTATTACTCACAATTCTTGCTCCGGATTGTTAATATTGTTTCTGTATTACGTTTTGGTCGATTATTGTGCTAAATTTAATGATTTTCCGGAAAAGGCGCCCTCTGGTAAACATTTCGGAACTAAAAAATGTATTTCCAAATTCCGTGAGCGCATCTCGTGTATAGTCTATATACCACATTTCGTTGCAATCCGTTCATCCGTTTGCCTTGTATGATTCTGTTTATAGGGGAAGTTTAATTATAAAAACCCTGTAAGTACCAAAGTAAATACCAACAGACAAATCTTTTGACAAATTTTATAAAAATTGACATTTTTAGATACTAAACTTCTGTATCAAATTGTATCAATCTTGGCTCCTTATATTTGCAGTAGAGTTATCGAATTCTTGTCTTCGGACAGACAGACAGACAGTGAACAGAGTTCTCAAACTTTAATAGAAATCTATAAATTTAGTCTAAAATTCATACCCCGAATTTCATCCTTCTAAGTCAGAGCTCTTTTCAATTATCGTGTTCAGACGGGCAAATATAATACCGGAAATGTGTTTTTTCAAACTCAAAGGAGGTCTGAAACATACAGATTTGTCAAAATCTCAAGTTAACATTTTTTTGGCGGTGACAATATTTTCACTATACTTCATGTGCGAGAAAGTAAAAAAAAAAGTTGCTGGAGCTACTTTTTGACAAATAAAGAAATGATTTCCGTGGTAGCGTTGTCCTTCCCTTATCGATCAAACTATGCACTTCTTTCTTTAAATAAAACTGAAAACTGAAGAGAGTACGTGTACAAGATTTGCTTTGGATTTAGGCATGGGTCAAGATCTTTACCCATGAGATTAATAAAGTCCGCTGTTAAATAAGGATAATTCCGTTGATTAAATCAAATCTAAACATAATGTAAAATGTAAAGACCTGTTTTTATGAAATTATGAAAACTTTATGGGAAAAGAATATAAAATAACCAAATACTGATTGTATAACATATTTCAGATTTTTAAACTTTATAACGTTTATAGGCGAGATATTGACGCTAATTTTCATCAGGCGGCATGTATCATTGTATATTTTTCACAATGCAAATATTTAAATAATAGCCTTATAAAAACGCTTTCTTAGAGAATATATATTATACAAGAAATAATTAAGAATCAAATTTTATGACTCTAAGAGCTGAATTCTGCATTGTAGAATTGTTAAAGAAACAATGCTTATATCATTCACGCGGTATCATGTAATTTACAGATAATATACCAGCCTATAAACATTGCCTTGTTAAAACAAATTTTTAAATATTCTGCTAATATACATCAGTATTCGATTTTATTTCATTTAGAAACCAGTGGGGATGATCACTCGAAAGCTTTTTTAAGGATGTTATCCGAGGAAACGCCTTGACATGCAATAGTTACGAACGATCAACATATGGGGCGAATTTAGCCTTTTTACTGGAATCCTTGGCGAATTTTTTGGCGATTACTACCTTACATACGTTAATGGTATCTGAAACTCGAATTTGTGTTTTAAATGCGTTTTTCCCAATTGATTGAAACAAAAACTACACTTATTTTTACAAAATCCCATACCAAATTTGATATATTTAAATCATTATTGTTGTTTTTTAGTTATCGCATTTACATGTTTTTGAGAGTACAGATCGACAGACGGTCAATATCTACTTGGATTTGATTCAAAATTTGATAGGCGTCTAAACTATAGATGTTAAATCTATGTACTGAATTTTATCCATTCGTTTCTCTTCGTTTTGTAGTTTTAGTGTTAACATATAATCGAACAGCCTTAAAATTTCTCAAATATCAAGATGCTATAAAATATACAAATTTGATGTAAAAAATTTCATCCGTCTAGCACAAAACGTTTTTAAGTTATCATTGTCACATACAGACAGATGGATATTTTCCAGAAATATGTTTTTCGAACTCAGTGAGGTCTAAAATGCGGAGATCCATCAAAATCACATGTCCAAATTTTTTTGATGATTACTGTGCTTTCTCTATAATACGAGGAAGTAATATATATATATTATATATATATATATATATATTTCTTCTATGGAATTTAGCACATCTCTATGATATATTTAACATCTGAATTAATTACATGTGCAATTATTCTATGTTCATTAAATTCTCAGGAACTTTTAAACTTAATTAAGTGAAACTTCAATTTAGATTATTCTCAGATGGTATAATTTGATAATAAAATTGCATAGAATCCATTAGCAATATGGCTATTCTACGGAGTCTTAAATCGAAACGACACTTCCTTCTCAGAATAGTTACTATCTAGTTAGAAATGAGAGTTTTGAATTTATAATATAAACACATTTATAAATATCTTACACGCGATAATGTTCTCAATTATTTTCTTTCATTGTTTGTTTACTAGATAACTAATTTTATTTATTTGTTTGTGCCTTTCTGGAAATTTCTATAAAGTTATATATTCATGTTTATTTACTTCACTAGATTATCCCACTAATCCCTTTACGAAAATAAAATGTTAAAATAAATCGATGTAGATGTTTAAAGTTAAAACATTATTGTTTAAGTTGGAAGAAAATGTCAATGTGCTATAAATGAATTTTACAAATTCCAGGATGGATACTGCAGCTTTCATAGATGGCCAACGAATATTAATAGAATTGAAGCTGTAGAATTTATATGAACGAGTTTTATTGTGCCAAACCTGCAATAATGCCTCCCTGCCATTGCTTTCATAATAACACAGGAAGTATCATTGTTATTTTAATGGACACTAAATAGATGTCCCGTCATTGAAATCTGCCATGAGCGATAAAAATTATGTTTTTAGAATATACAAAAAAATTGGTGTTATTTTCATCCATGACATTTCACCCAGACATTTCCATGATCCATCATCCAACATTCTTCTAGAAAATTCGATTCCCTTTTCAGGAGATTATATAAGCTGGGAAAATTAGAACGAGTCTGTCTAGTGAATTCTCCATTTAGAGTAGCGAACTATCCAATTCTTTTATTCCGAGAGTTGTTAGGCTGGGTTATTTTATTAGAGATTTAGAGTGTTTTCCTGCAAGTGCTATCGTTGTGAACGTTTCTCCTGTGTTTCTTGTATTTTTATAAGTAAAAAGTGTCAGTATCCGTTATAGATCTTAATAGATTTCTCTCCGCCCACATACAAAATTATGTATTTCCATAACAATATGTCAACCCACTTATTCCAAAATTTCAAGGAATTAGAAATGAATGTACCAACAGATCGCGTCCACATTTTGCTAGCTTCCAAGCTTAAATCGGTGTGCAATACCTAGAATATCTTCCAACTTATTACTATTAAAACATCTAACATTTATTAGTTTTTCTTAGCAACTACAACATCCCATCGAGGAGCACCCATCCTATGAGAAGACATGGTGGTTGTTCTCGTCACCCGGTTACATACAGAATGGTGGGGATCGTATACCTCTTACCAATGGTGGAACGTACTTCCCACGGAAGAGTTGTGCCGTGGCCAGTGATGTCTTTTAGGTCTTTATCAACCTTAATTCCCGCCGATGCTATCGTGGTGATCCGTTCAGCCAGATTTTATCCGCGTGCCTTAGTGGAGGGTTGGCGAAGCCATTTATGGTTAACTATAGTATTAATAACAATTTATATAAGGCTGACTTTATTAACCACTTTTTTTTAATGCATGAATATTAGTAGAAAAATTGATTTAATCAATGTGAAAGATTGCAGTCAGTTAAGCATTTGATAAATTAATTCAAAATTGGTTTGGAGTCTTCTTTATCTGTTGAATCGATTGCAAGCTTTAACAAGACTGCG
>JAPMOR010067882.1:15567-42339 GCA_026543865.1 Argiope aurantia | reverse complement strand
TTGCACAATTTGCTATAGTTAGTTCTGATATTATTCTGGTGAAGGTTTCAGGAATCGCTAATTTCGTTAAGGAGTTTAATCTAAGAAATAATTTAACCTTTCTGAAAAATAGCTTTGAATGAAACCGAATACCTACAGCTTTTTATTTAATGGAATTATTTTTGTAAAACAGATACCTTTAAAAGGAAGTAATACAATTGTTTAAGACAGCAATGTGACGTACTTTTTACTAGAACTAAAATAAGGTCATCTAAACCAAACAGGTTTCGTTCGGAAATTGCACTTTTTTTCCCCTTTTGCAGTGATGATTTGAAATACGATATTATCTAATATTTTGGCAGTGTAAAGTGTTCATTTTCAATAATTTTTTAACGCTTCCAAATGTTGATAAGCAGTTAAAAATATCGGAAAATGAATTCATTTTTATTAAGACCAAAGTTTTAACACTTCTTATCATTTTGTAAACTCCCCCCTCCCCAATATTTTTAACCAGTAAAAATTTTTTCCAAAACAAATTTTTCGTACTTGAATTATAAGCCATGATGTAGTTTATTTGAAATTTTTCAAAGAACAGATTTTACCAAATGGCCTGAAAAATTAGAAATATCCACTGTTCTTTCTTTTTTTCATACGTCATTTAAAAAAAAAATTAGTTTCGTTTATATTTTGAAACATTTGAACATTTGTGTTTAGGGAGCATTCAAGTTTTACAGAAACAGAATTTTATTCAAGTTCATAGATATTCATTCACTTTAAAAATTTCTGAATCGCAAATAGGGTTTGTCTTTCAGCTGCCTGATCTCATTGCGCAAGTGAAATTTGATTTTTTTTTGTTTTGTTATTTCAGCTACATGTAATAGCAGTTTCCAGAGAAATGCTTTAATTTCGAAAGAGAAAGTATTGCAATTGTCAAGAAATACATCTCTATGATTTAGATAAATCTGCTTCGGACTTTAATGACTCCGAAAGCTAATTTTTGGAATGAATGTTTCACAACAATATGTTATGTAAAAAGTTATGCAATATGTGTTCTCTCTAGAGGGTTCTTTATTGTTTGCAAGGGTCCAATGTCATCAAGTGTAGTTTGTTCCTTCGTGCTTGGTGGAGTTACTTTTCAGCGGCCGGATTACGCTTCCCGCAATGGCCTCTTGCTAGGTGGGGGTATCACACAGTATGTCTCTGAGTTAGCACTATAAATACGTTTTGAGCTAGATGCACCAAATTAGATGCATGGTATGCATACCATATTTGTAGACATCTATTAAATTTTAAGCGAATTGTATTTAAAGGAAGTCTGTCTGATTACTTTCCGACTATAAGTAAGCACGATAACTACAAGACTTAATATACTTCATAGGTAAAATTAGGTACACAGATTTAACACCTGAAATATAGCTCCATTCTTATGTTTGAATCAAATCAATCAAGGAATCAACCGTCTGTCGGCTTGTACTTTCGCATACATGTATAGCTAAAAATATGCAATGATTTAGATAAATGAAATTTGATATGTACGCTCGGTTCAAAATGACGAGGTCCATCCCAAAATAGCCCTAGTGTTGCTTAAAAATGGGACGTTCTTATAACTAAACTAAAAACTTGTTTCTAAAGTTTTCGTTTCGAGATTTAAATGGGTCGACAAAGTGGCACCCAAATGCGTGCAAAAGGCTCATGAGCAAGATTCTAAAAATATAAGTCTGAGCGTTTGCGTCGTTCACGGCTTTCCTCAGGGTCCTCAGTTTTTATGTGTGGGGGTGGGAGTGAGTAAAACCTCTATTAGGAAGTATGCGAGAAAGTTTCGGGGAGTGCTCTAACACGTTTTTTTTTCTTCTTTCGAAATTGCAGTGATTCAGAAGAAAATATATCTTTAAAAATAAAATACAGTTTCTTCATTGAGATGCCTTGTGGTTTAAATAAAAAAAGTCGATCAAACTTTTAAATACCTTTTAATCGAGTTTTGAAGATTTTCTGAAGTTTACAATAAGCTATGAATAATGATTGTTGTCGCCCATCCATTCAAATTATTTCGTTAAAAAAACGAATTGAATATTTATGATTATCTGATCTGTCTGTCGATCTGTCGATTTTTGTCGACGAAGATTTGTAGTGGATTAGAGAAATCACTTTTAATTTATACTAATGGATAGTGTGGTTTAATCCATTACTTAGCTTGTAGTTTAAATAGCAGTGTAATTGCAAGAATAAGATGCGCTTATAAAAAAACAAGATCTTTATCGATACAACATAATTTCACATGCAACCAACATAAGTGAGTAAGAAAGTAAAGCATAATTCAAATTGACGATATAATCTTTATACAGCCAAAATTCAGTTCATTTCAGTTCACTTCTTAAACTGACGATGGATATATAAGCGCCGCCACAGATAGCACGAAATTTACTCGTTTCTCTCAAAATGAATAATTATTTTTTATTAAAGATTATTTAATTTTAATTTCATTTGAGTGCATTTTTGAAATCCTCGAGAGCTATTTTGGGTTAAATCTCTTAATTTTGTACGAGGTCAGCTATCGAAAACGGTATCTATAACAAACCATTCTTCCGTCATACCAAATTACTTTATCTGGAGGACGTTTGAACCTCAACGGAGCAGGCCCATATTTCTGTTTGAGAAAAGAGCCATCATATATAATGGACCTTTTCTCAAATCTGTGAATTTTTTAGGCCAAATATCAAGGGTGGTTTGTTCGTAAGTACTGAGCAATTGCCCCAAATTTATCAGTGTATAAATGCAAATATTAATTTAATTTGTTTTGCATGCGGAACATAAATCCAGTAATAACCTAACTGCATTCTGTTTTGAACTTTTAATAGATAAGGAAAATTGGCCTTTTTTCATCCAGAGAAAACTTCTCCAAAAATAGTGATTTCTATCTCAGAGAGCGAGGCAGCAACAAAGCGTATTCATTTCTTTCTAATTTGTGAAAGAAAATCTGCCACTGCACACGCGCACTAGCAAGGCACATTCGTTCCTGCATTCTTCGAAGGCAAGGGAATATTGATGGGAATATGGAGAAATGGGTTTTTTAATCTTTCTTCTGGAATAGAATTTTTTTTGATGAACTTGAAATATGAATATAAACAAAGAAAATGAAGAAAGAAAAATGATGAATAAAAATTAATTAAATGTGTTGTATCTACTATTAATTTTTTCATAAATTAATATGAAAATATCATCTTTGTATGCGTATTTATAATTACTTGTAGTAAGAGAATTTTTTTTATTGCTTCAATTGGGTAAAGGTTTCTAAACGAGAGAAATGAAAGGAAGAAAAATGACCAGAAACATTTCTTTTAAAGTTTGATATTCAATTAAAATTAATAAAAATTTGCAGTTGCTTACAACTAATCAATATGAAATTAAAAATGTTATTGTTATAGACTAAAAATTAAATTATCTGTATTTATAATAAAGCTCAATGTGTGTGTGTGTGTTGGCTCTCTACAGGCCAGACTGTTTAATCTGCATCTACCAAATTTGGTACATGTATACCTTGGAGGTCGAGAATGTACACCTGGGGTCTCTCTTTTTTTAATTTTTAGTTAGAATTTTAATTATTAAGTAAAAACTAATATTCCCGTCAAAAAAGTCTTCATTTCCTCTCTGCCAAATGAGTAAGGCTTCGGTTCCCCCCCCCCCACGTGAATGGGAATAGGGTTACTATTTTCGACCGATTATTTCAGACGATTCTGCTTATTTTCTTAATGTTGGATGCATTTAAAATTAAACTTTGTTAATTAATAGATCTTTCAGATCCATTCTGAAGTACTTTTGAATTAAAATAAAACAGAATAAAGGAAATTAAAAATTTCTAATTTGCATTGCTTTACATCAACTGGCGTTGAAAATTCACGCATGCGCATTGTGTTCTGATTGTTGACAACTATTTTCATCGGATGCGGACTTGATTTAAATTATTTTTAGGTGTATGCTTTTGTAATTAAATTGTATTTATGTAAGTTATATATATTTTTAGATATGCTTATAATTTTAAGTGCATCGTTTTTTAAGTAGTTTTTTAACCTGTTTCCGACCAATTATTTTAAACGATTATGTTTATTTTCTTAGTGTTTGATTCATTTAAAATTAATCATTGTTAATTAATCGATCTGTTCATGATGAATTTGAGAAAATTTTGTTGCCAAATTCTTGAAATGTTATATAAATTAAAGAAGATATTCTTTAGTGCCCATAAGGTTTAAGTGACTCTGTTTTCAGTAATCATATTATAAAAAAAAATACTTTGTTTCAGTAAAAAATATCCACTTTAATTTAAAGCATAAATTCGACGGGAGCGAACAGAAAATTAGAGAGATACATATATTAAAATTTAAAATATTTTGATGAAGAAGTTATTAAAGTAGGAAATACATAAAATATTTAATTATTAAAATTATAGAATTAAGATTGGCGAACAGGCTGGTCGTCAAAGGCGGCTAGTTTAAAATAAACTACAATTAAAATTAATTTTCCAACACGAGGGAAATGACTTTATAAGGTTGACAACACCTTTCGGTGTAAAAATGTAGAAAAAAGATAAAGAAATGAGAAAAAAACATATATCAATGTTTTGGTCTCATAATTAAATAAATGAGAACAATTTATCTTTGTGGCTGGATTCTGCATAACATTCCATCGCTTAAGCTGCGCATGCTTTCTAATGCTACAACTCATATAATTCATTTATTAAATAAATTTTACAAGTTTAATGGAATGCAAATTAAAAATAACGCAGTAATATAATTTATTTATTAAATAAATTATATTATTGTGTTGAATACTTTGTCTATAGTATCAGAATATCTAATACAATAATATGTAAAAAAAATCAAGATTTGCGAAAATTTATTTTTGTGCAATAAGAAATATGTACTTAATTGAAGAATTTCAAATATTTAATAGATTTTGAGGAAAGATATATCACAAATTGCCAATTTAACATCTTCGAAACAGAAGGCTCCAATTCCCCATAATTCTTTACTTTATTTAAAATAAACGCTAATAAATATTAATACAGATTATTAGTTTTAAACATAAAGACTGAATATGAATGACATGAGGATGAAATATTTGTGCTATATGCTTTCATATAGATTCATTTATTTACTTCCTTCTCGAACTGTAACTCTTTTCAGCAAGTAAATATCCCAGAAACCCGGCACAAGAAAATGCAAGCACTATGATTATTTTCACAGAAGTGCAAAAGAGGTCATTATAGATGAAAGGCACGGCCCATCCAATTGAAGTGTATAAGTTGCAACTCGAAAATGCCGTTTCTTCATCACCTTCGAAGAGAATACCATAAAAAGCTGAAATTAGTTTAAAAAAGTTATTAGAAATATTCATGACTGTGAATATATTGAAGAAATTTATAAAAGATCTCTAAAAGAGAGATTATTGGCATTGAAACATATGTATTATAACTGAAGAATTAGAATTTCTAAATTCCTTTAGAATGTTTGTGTTAACTAATTTATTTTATTCTATTTCCTTCTTTTAAAATATTTAGTCAAGGAACATATTGCCACAAATCTGTGATATCGTTATTTTTAATAGTTGTTGAATGGATGCAAATCAGCACTGAGGAAGTATTTGGTACACATTTGGAGACATTGTGGCAAAAATGAAAGTTCTAGAAAATATAAGAATACATTAGGAGTCAAGATCCTTAGATATTTCATGAAAATGCGGTATTTTTTCAAGGTTATTACATAAAGGTGATAGCGAGCGAGCAGTAAGCGAGTCAATCAAGTGGATTGTCTCTCTGGAGATGGCGGAGTGACATTTCCAGCTGCATTTTGAGCTGCTTTTTGTCTGATTATGATGTTAATTTTTGCAATCTCTGTTTATTTCAAACGCCTCGGCTTTATAGCCTGTCTTCAAAGAAAAACAACGAAAGTCTTTTAGAAACATTTCGCTCAATGGCTGGAATGAAATATTTCATAAATAAGAAGCGCACAAAGAGAAAATGTACTTTATTAATGAAGAAAGATGCAATAAAGGAAATTTATCAACTATGTACACTGGTGTGCAAAACTTAAGCTACAGGTATGTTTTTTGCCATAACTTCACGAGAAATCATCTGAGAGACATGAAAGTCAGAAATGAGATACAGCATTTTGTTCTGAAAGAATGACGAAAGCATAGTTGCGCAGAAATGAAAACAATGCATACAGTATGGAATCAAACAAAAAAAAAGGTTTTATTGAACTCATAGTATCGTTACACATGATTGTCTGTCCAAGAGGAAGAACAGCAAGCAGATGTTCCTTAGTATGGGATATGCCCTACCCTTACTGCAATGGTTGCTTCGCACCGTCTCCCCATACTCAGCACCAGATTGTCCAACAGTTTTTGAGGTAAGAGTGCCCATTCCTCAATCAGCATCTGTTTGAGTTGTCGGGTGTTCCCAGGAGGATGTAATCGTGCCGCAAGGCGTCTCTCCAAAGCATCCCACACATATTCTATCGGATTTAAATCAGGGGAGCACGCCGGCCAATCCATTCGAGTGATATCTTCACTTTCCAGGGGCTCCTCAACAGCATGAGTCCTGTGTGGCCGTGCATTGTCATCCATAAAAACGAAGTCTGATCCAATGGCACCTCGGAACAGACGCACATGGGGAAGGATCACCTCCTGACAATAGCTATCTCCAGTTACAGAACCTCTGTCGAAAGCGTGGAGCTCAGTCCGCCCGTTCATCATAATGCCTCCCCAGACGACAACTCCAGGACCACCTAAACGGTCTCTTTCCGTGATGTTACTGGGATGAAACCGTGTCCCAACCTCTCTCCAAATCAACTGGCGTTGGGAATCGCTTCTATCGCTTCACTCAACATCAAATTGCGGATCTTGGACAAGGCCATTCGAATATTTATTTTCAAAGCCCAGTATTTTTTTTCATTCATTTATTTTTTAGCATAGTACAGAAAATCGATTACAAATTTTGTGCACCTTTCTTCCAAACGACTAAAATCAAAATTTATTGCATGTGATTACCGGTCGGAATGAATTTAAAAAAAAAACGTTCGAAAATAGTTATATTTTTGAAAATTTACTTTAAAGAATATTAAAACCCCCCCCTTTAAAACTAAAATATACCAGTTAAGTGGTAAAAGAGTTTTAAAAATAAGAAAAAAGTGCCCGCTTAGTGGCTAAAAAAAGGCATAACGCTAAAAATCTTCTGGTTATGAGATTTATCAAATGATTTGCTTAAAACTTTGCAGACAGCTTAAGAAATGTATTATCTACTTCTCGAAGTAAAAAATAAGCTGCATTTCATAAAATTCTTTAAATACTGTAGTTTGATTTATAAATAACACTATATATTCATTTTTTTTCACAGTGTAAAGTACTAAAACAAATATAAAAGATTTCCAAATGAACATATTACTTATTTTCTACTTCAGGAACTGCAGGACATATTGAGAAATTCTTCCACCGAATTTAAATAAAAAAAAATATGCATTAGATTTAATTTATGAGATTTCTCGTAAAAAAATTCTATGAATTTGAGAAAATGGCATCTAAAAATGTAAAATAGCATCATTTGTACTTAAATAGACAGCTGGCCCGATTGTGAGCGAAAATCGTTCAAAATTTAATGATTACTTATCAATTTTTTTTTTGAAATTTTACTTTTTTTTTAAATATAAAACAGAAAATAGATTTTTTTTTAAAGTATGTAATATCGAAATTCCAACCCACCTTTCGATTGTGTGAATAATACTGCAGTGATCAAGCCGTTGATAGTAACTTCTACATAAAAGACGTATGGCTGCTGTGCGTTTGGGCTCCAGAAAAAGAGAAAGACAAAGTTGGCGATGACGATTATATGGCTTGATACCAGAACTGGTCTTCTCCCTACGCACTTGATTATAGCGCCAGAAAATATGGACGACAAAGCAGATGAGATTCCGTAGATGAGAGTGAACAAACCGATGTGGGATATACTCCAGGCACACGCAATATAAGACTAAAAACATAAGCACAGTCATATTGCGGAAATATAATATAAACGTTTAAAAAACATAAAGACGAAAAAAATTATGCTTCAATTTCCTAACGTTAGTAAGTAAAACTTAAATGTCTAAAAGCATGAAATTTACGCATCTAGCTTGTTGAAGCGCGGCGAAATTCCATGTCCTGGCAATAATTAGTATTAATATTTTTTTTCTACGAATCATTGCAGTTTCAGGGGTTTTCTTATAGATAATTAAACTTTTCTAAAGCATTTTGAAATAAGCAGAGGCTAAATTTTCACACAAATTTACTTGTTCATGCAATCAAAATCTTTCCTGATTTTAATCTGATAATCAAAAAGGAAGCTCTAAACTGATGATTATAGTTTAGAAGCTTTATTACAAATTAAATTTATCAATGTCTTATAATATGCAAAGACAGTGGTGGTCGCCCTATTTTTTATGTATAATCTAATTGAGGTCTTATCCCTATCTATCCGCATAAAATTATGGACCTTGGGTAAGATGAAAGTTGCCTTACATGGCGTTGCTTAAGAATTATAAATCTTTGGCATTTATCCAGATGTTTTACTGCATCTATCGTGCTAATATGTACTTTGGGCGTCTTTTTACCCGATTAAGTAAAACAAAAAATTGACACGAAATTAGAGTGGTTGTCACAAGATTGCATATCGAATTTTAATGATTTCAGTGACGGTGTTTATACACATGCGAAAGTACAAAGCGCAAGACGGTCAACACATAGACGGATTTGGTTTAAGAATATACATTTCAGAGGCAGATTGTGTAAAATATTTCATTTATCTTACTCTTTGTGTACTCTATTTCATTTATCTTATTACTCTTACTTTTTACTTAAGTCTCAAAAATTTATATTAACATACAAAATTTAAAGATAGTAATTTTTAGAAAAAAAAAAAGCGTAAATTTTACTAATATAGCTTGATAGCTATGAGAAAAAAAGTGTTTAGCGTTCAAACGATAGTTTATATTAGTGTAATTTTTTTAAACAATCATTACATGTTCATATGTTTTTTTATAGATAGTTAAAATTTCGAAAAACGTTTTAAAGGGAGCAAAAGTTATATTTGCACACAAACTTCCACTTCATATAAAACAAACCTTTTTTAATTTTGAGGAAGTATAAAAACCAATGATTCAGATTTAAAAGTTTTGTCATAACTATATTCTGTTTCCTATAATAAAAATACAAAACCCGATGTTAATTGCTTATTCAAGAGATTATTGTCAAATTCTCAAAATTTTAAAAATGTATAGAGAAAAAAAAAAAGAGTTTCTCGGCGAAGAGAAGAAATTTACTTTATCAATTGAATATAGCAAAATATATACAAAATTCCTTCAACTTAACATAACAGTGAAATCTACATCAATTAGAAGCAATTAATGTGAGGTTTGTAAACTGAATTAAAATAATATAAAAAGTATTCTTAAATTAAATAAGGAGCTATTTAAAAAGTAAACATTAATGTGGAAATACAATCTGAAAAAACAGCATGAAGTAAAATCCACTTAAAATTGATTCAATAATTATTGTAAAGAATCTTTAATTTGTGGACTGACTCAAACTGACGCATCCATTGCTTCACCTTCAATTTACCAGAAATTCAGTAAATGTTATTGCAAAAAAAAAAAAAAAAAAAAAAAAAAAAAAAAAATCCAGGGAGAAAAAAGGCATTTTGCTTTTAGAAAGCAGATTCGATGAAGCCTGTCGTGGTGCATGAGCTTAACAATCTTTTATTTCAAGTTTCAAGAGGGAAGAGTACGTAGGCGTGAGTCGAAAGTTATTAACACTTTATCGAGAAAAATATTTATATAATGAGATGAATGGCTTCTGTCTGCCCATGCACAGGCTTTAAAATATTATTATTATTGGAGAGACGTTTGAACTTGATACTTAGCTAAATGCACTGATAAAGAATAGCATATATCATTTTGTTAAAAGATACTAGGGAAGCTTAGATTAATTGCAGATTCTGTCAAAATATGAGATCAGAGAAATTAGCAATTCGCACTAAATTCAGAGGCATTTTATTGCAGCAAGTGGTATTGCTGCCAATGTAAGTTTAGCTAGCTCTGATACAACCTCACAATATTTGGTCGTGAGAGTTGAAAAATTTCAGAAACGCTTTATTGATTGACCACAATTTCCAATTCTCATCTCTCACTTGAACTGGACGTACAAGATATAGTGCATCAATGTATGTCAACCCATCAAAACTATCATCTCTTAAAAAATAGAGATCTAATAAACAATTCCATAGAATATATCCCAATTGCAGAATAGTATATTCGGAAACTGCATACTTTACCGACTGCTGTATTTGTTTAAATATTTTTCAAAAACAAACTACGATTTTATGATGCAATTTCTTAAAAAGTAAATACTAAGTATACATTTCTATAAACGAAAATTTCGCATCTTTTTTTCAGGTAGAGATTATTTCGATGAACTTCCAGTTCAGAACTACTGTAAACATTTTTGCCGTATAATTTATTAAATAACTAAATTTAAATAGAACACACATTAAGAAAAAAATTACCTTTGTAAAATCAGTTATGTGAAATCCTCTGCAAAGACAAGCGCCAATCGTAAATGGTATTATTAGAATCTGGTCTTTCTTTTTAATGTATTTAATGGTAGCAAAGACATGGTCCCATGAGAGTTTTACATTGTTTTTCACAGTGTCTATTCGATCCAAAAATAACCAAATTATTAATGGAGCTATAAATACACATATCATGCATACGCCAGTTAATAAATATCTTGTTTCAATTGGTACTTTCTCTATGCCATTACTGAAGCCATCTTTAGTAACACTACAAAAATCTGCTCCACACGAATAGTTTGAACTTTTAATGTAGTCTTTGTCATCTGTCTTGAGAACATAATAGCCGATTAAGCTACCCCAAATATTTGCAGAATGGTATGCCAATCCATGGATGCCGAAAAAGAGAGACTTAGTTGAATCGAAATAAGATTGATATGTTTCAACATTTGCTTTTGCATCTTCGAGAGGAGAATCTAATGATATTTCTTCTTTTTTCTCATCTAAAGCATTACTTAGTATCTTGGGAATTCCTGTGTCATTAAATTTTTTTATTTTGTGATCTTTGGTGTCTTTTTTTGTTTCTATATCCTTCACTTTAGAAACTGATTTAATTTCTGGTAAACTATCTTTTTTAGATTTGCAAACAGTAAGCCTGACAGGAATGTCTACAAGGTGTTTGTTACAATTTCGGCTTGTTACAGGACTGTTACCTGTTTTATTGAATAGATCAGATGCTGACAATTTTTCCACTTTTTTCCCATGTAATTTAAAAGTCGACTTCATCTCGGAATTTTCATTTACAGGCTCTACTTGAGATGTACATTTGGAATTTTTCCCATTCTCTCCAATTTTGCAAAACAGAACAGAAGATTCATTGAAATAAGTGCACTGAGCTGCAAAAAGCAAACAGCTACCGATACCCCTCAGTATGGCTGCAGGTATCATGGTAATCCAAGTTGGATAAAAATTGGATGCAATATAGGGTAGCATCATTACAATTCCTAAGAATTGTGCATTCTTACTTCCCAGTTTCTTCACAAGGAAACTGGTAAACAATAATGATCCAATACCAAAAGTGGTGAAACTGATTGCCAAAGAAGCTGTTCCTACTCCTTGTTCTTTATTCATCGTGGTTTGTAGCATAATAAGACAATCATTGCCTGTGAACAGAAGTAAAAATGATAACGATACGACAATCAAATTTTTAATAATTCTGTATTTACTGACATCTGTATCTAGATTTTTACTAAACATATTTGGAAATCTTGTTTTGCTGAATTTTTTAAGGTTGGGAAGTAGGGAACTCTGCAAATAAAAAATAAACATAATTAATTTATTAAATAAAATAATTTAAAAAAATAAGTACATTTTGAAACAAGATAATATAATTTATTGATTATCAAGTAAATATAAATTTCTATTATCATATGAAATTGTAGGAAAACTTAAGGATCTAATTCTAGTTTTACTTTTATAAATTTCCTAACTCTAGTTTTTAAGGTAGGCGATCTAATTCTAGCTTATAAGTTACGGTTATCCAATTTTGCCTTCATGTGCTTGGGAAATTCTAATTATCCCTATTTGAAATAAATATAGTACAGAGTGCACAACATGCCCGCAATTAAAATGATATGCTCAGAATGAATTGTTAAATTATAATCCTACCACTTTTTCAAAAAAAAAAAAAAAATCATAGCTAAAATCAAAAAAATCATTTTCGTCTTCAAGAAACACCCAAGCTGAAGAACTAAAGTTTATCAGACGTCCCGTAGTGTGTTTCACTAATTCTGTATTTGTTTCCACTGTAACTTCGGAAAAAAAAATTCAGTCTCTTTATGAATGACATTGCAAAGTTCTGCACTTATAAAGATACAACAAAATAATAATAAAAAACACACTTTAAAACTAAAATAAATAAAAAAAATGGTTCATAAAATGGAAAATTAGTATTATTCAACGATATTAGTATCAAATTCTTTTACTTAGGACAACAACCTTCACTCCCCATCTAATTCCCTCCAGAAAAAAATATCTTGAGAAGCAATAAAACTATTTAAATTGCACTACTTAAGTTAAAAAATCATAAAGAGAAAATTAAATGTAACTTCAAAGGAATAAAAGCGAAACTATACTCCCTTTATCAACTATAAATTCAAATTATTAATACCACTTTGCTATAAAACTATTCTTAGGCATTTTCACTGTTTTATGCATCTCCCAGCCAGGCAACTGCAGTAAGAATTCATATCAGAGGGCTTGAAACCGTACAAAATAAAAATATATGCAAAGAAGTAACATCCCATGTTTTATTAAAAGCAGTAACATTCAAGATAACTTAAAGATACCAGTAGTAAATGAGAATTCCATTGGGAAAAAAACTTTCAACAAGATTTTTTGATAAATTGGTCAAAAGCGAAACTTCTGCTATTATAAATATCGAAATGTTTGGGTGCAAATCTCCTTACAAACGTTAGAAGATCCAGAAGGTTGCTTTGCAATTAAGTGAAATGACACTATGCGAAAACAAAATTACCGACAATTTAGCAGATCAAGAGACATATTCGGCAACTACATCAAGAGATTTGCAACCGGAGAGAAATGATTGCAAATATGTCCATGTAGTTTTTTTTTAGTATTCTTTTGCATCTGACTGTAAATGTTTTTTTTTCACTCTCATTATATGCTTATCGATAATTATAATACTTGAATTATAATGTCACTTTCTTATCATCTATAGCCACTTCCAAAATCAAGATCACGTGTGAACACACTGTACGCCGGAGAGTTTTGTGCACTAATTAGAATATTTCGAATCTACTAATCTCAAACTGTAAGCAATGAAATTTCTGCCTTTTTAATAAAGATATTTCTGCTTAACTGTCCTAATATGACGGCATCCTAATTTTTAAAATTATAAAATTGCACTAATTAGAATAGTTTAAATCTAATCGTCTCAAATTGCAAGCAGAAATGTTTCCTCTGTTCATTGAAGATATTTTAATAAAACTGTCGCGACCTGAAATTTGGTATTTAGTTGCTTGATTTTTGCTTTACGTAAAATTTCATGCTATAAACTGGCTTTGTTTGTATTTTTATTTTTGCAGTTTTTTTTCTTCTTCCTACTACTTTTCCCCCTTTTATGTTGAATTTTTTCTACATCAATAAAATTTCATTATTTTTTCCAGAGTTGAAAACATTTTATAGGCACAGTTTTAAAACTCTACAAAATCTATTAATATTTAATTGAACTCGATACCCAAAAGATATTTTTTTACATTTAAAAATAAACGTGTTTAGTTTTATTCTGATAGATGTAAACTATGCAAAAACTTTGATTAAAAAAATTTCCACCTTTAGAAATTTAAAATTTATAAATTAAAAAAACTTTTCTGAAAAATCAGACATTTTTCTTTTTGAAACTACTTATTCAGTTTTCAACAATTTCTCACCAAATGTTTTTTTAATGAATTTTCATGATGAGCTGAATAAAATTAAGGGTCTGATGTTGAATATTTACATTAATTTTGGAGAAAAAATATTTTCTCAAAACTTCCTGCGATATTTTTTTGGGCTATATAAATTGGTTTTTGAACAAAACTATCAAAACTTTTTTTTATGATTTTTTAGAAAATATCATGCTTTATTAATTTCACCATTTTAAAATTTTTTTCTTAACAAAATTTTTCTAAAAACATTTTTAATTTTATTCAATGCTTTTTGTGATTTTATATAAAAAAATTCAAGTAATGCATTTGAATTTTAGCATTTTTATGCAGACATAATTTC
The DNA here is from genome assembly GCA_026543865.1 of Argiope aurantia. NCBI lineage: Eukaryota > Metazoa > Arthropoda > Arachnida > Araneae > Araneidae > Argiope > Argiope aurantia. The sequence continues at coordinate 27,980 of JAPMOR010067882.1, read as the reverse complement.
AAAAAAAGCAAACTAAGAAAAGAATTGGTTAAAGATTTAAATATAAAAATATTACTGTAATAGCCGTATTATAAAACCAGCCTACAAGATATCAATTATTTTTCGCAGCAATGATCAATCATACACAAGTGAGAAAATGGCAATTTAATAAAATTTTATTCTTATAATTAAGAAACTTTTTATTTTATTAAAAATTTTAAATTCAATGCATTTTCAAAATCGTTCTCCCTATTCGATTAAGGAAATTTTTATTAACACGCAGAAATAATTATAAACCATTTGTGTAAACATTAAAACAAAAAAAAATCCTCTACTGAAAGCGATGAAATTTCAAGAAAAATGAGTTTATTAAAAAATAGGCTTGAAAGCATCTATTCATTTTTTATATTTTAATCGCAAATTGTTTGTATGTGAAACAAAATTATACTGAATTGAATGTAAAATGAACAAAATTTATCATTTAAACACACATTCATCTAAAATATAAGTAATTAATATGTTTAATGAAATTCTTTTCGATAAAAATACCTCAAATTTGCTTCAATTTTAGAAAAAATACACTTAGCTTTATTCTGATAAATAAATATTTAATACCTCAGAGTTTTATATACAACTATTAAGATGAACTATTTAAATCTCACCTTGAATTTTTTTTTATTTAGCAAATTTAATATTTTTTAATAGAAAAATTATTTGACAATAAAACACAGAAAACTTGGAAACTTAAATTATTTGTATTATGCCATTTTAACTAAAAATGCTATTGACATCTATATCTGTAATAACATAAATGCATAAAATATCTGCATCTATAGCTATATACAAACCTTGAACCAAGTAATCTCTATATTCATATCAAGTTCAAAAGAAATTGTCATGATGTAGTGAAAGCAAACATGAAAATAAACTACAATTAAAAAAATGATTTTTAATTAAAACAGGTGAACACTTAAACCCAGATATACTTTCTCTTAAATATTCAAAATACATTTTTCTGAAAGACATGATTTGTATATCTATTCGATATCTGCTCTGTGACGTAAAAGATAATGAGGCTATATCGTAAGCAATTGTTTTTAATTGAATAATTTATATTTAAATCCAGTCTTGGATTATGCAGATTTATTCTAAGAGAATTTTAGATTATTTTGCTACTGGTTAATACATTTTTCATATTGGAATGCACTTATACTCTAATTCAATAATTATTATTTATTAAAAATTTAGTAACTTTTTTATTAAGAAAAATAAATGACTTTTTATGAGAAAGTTCTGGAACTTCTAAACAGGCAACAAAAAGGGAGAATGTAACAGAATTTGAACCACTTATAAATTAATTTTAGTATACATTGACAGAGAAAAATTTTAATAGTAATAAAAACATTAGAATTTTTTTTAGTTTATTTATTTTCAAAACACTATATTTAACCTTTTAAGAAATTACTTTAAAGTAGAAAAAACACATTAAATTATGTCATTGAACCAATTAAAAACTGTGGTCTGCTAGATTGGAATTCCTACTTTTTTTTTAAAGTACTATTAAAAAGAAAATATTTTTTAATTATGAAATCCATAATAACTTGTAATGTATGAATCCAGGTGTGACATTTTATAAAATGCATCGTTTCAGTTTCTTTCTAATTTGCTTCCTTACATTGAATACAGAACTACTTCGTGCTTTTTGTTTGGAACCAACATTTGAGATCTTTAAATATAATTTTCTCTTTGATTTTTTTCTTTTTCCAATATTATAAGAACTTCTATTGACTATAGCGACTTTCTGAGCTATTCTTCAAAATAATGAAACGGTTGATTCAGATGATTTTAGGATTTCTTGAGGTGTATTTTCAGTAATAGTGAGCAGCAATAAAAAGAATTAAATTAACCATGCCTTCAAATTATTTTAACAATATAATTATAAATATATAATGCTAAAATGTATAAAATAAAAATGCTAAACGAGTATTCTCTCCGTAGATATCATAAAGTATTTTGAAATTAATATTAAAAATAGAATGAAGAGTATTAATATTTTAAAGTATTTAATGAATGCTAACAACTAATGTTTGTTCTACATCTTTTATCGTGCGACGATTTCTCTAAGAATTATTCTCTAATCACATTTACGTGATTGCAGCATATTTCTTATTTTTTGGCTCAACTCTTCGACAAAATGGAATTCATTATACTCTTCGAATCTTGACAACCGTCAAAATTCTTCTGTTTTTTATATTCGAATAAGTAAATATGATAAAAAGCTAAACCTGAATTTAAAAAGAATTTCTGAGTTTCAAATGCATATTGAAATATTATGAAAATCAATTTAATAAAAAGCAATATTTATAAAACATATACATCCGTATGATAAAAAGTAGCTTTTATTTGTGTCAATTATTTTATATTTCAAAATTTTTAATGACTAATTTATTAATTGAAATATTATTTCATTTTAAAACAAATTTTATTCTCAAATTCATTTTGATGTCTCATTCAAAGACACTTGAATGACACTTTTATAAAATCAAACTTTAATTAATAAATATACTGAAAATTTAGTTCCGAAAATATTAAAATTATAGCGTAATATCGTCGAAAAATTTAAGTACAGAAAATACCTTAAACGAGAAAAAAAATCGATAGAGAAATAAAGAAAAATTATTGTATATTAACATCGAAAATGAGTATTCAAAATACATTAAATGAGAGAAAACTCGAAAGAGATATGGAGAAAAATTGCTATATATTATCATCAAAAATACCTTAGTGCACAAAATACCTTAAGTGCAATGCATCAGGAAACAAGGCAGAAATGAATTGTTCAAAATTTTATGTTTTCAAGCTTTGAATAAGTCGTATTAAAAAAAATCGTATATGAAACAAAATAAAAATCAGAGCATTATTGCTTTTGCTCTGATGACTGCTCCTTTACAGCTACTAAATTACTAATGAATATTGATGCTCATTGAAAAGGAAAGCCCATTTCTCACACCATTATTTGAAATGACGATTCTTGAGAATATGTTTTCTTTGTAATAATTGGGTTATGTGTATTTGAGAAAATAGTTTTCTGATTATTTGGATTACTATCTGAAGTAAACTTTTCTATTTTTTCGGAAAAGAATTTTAAAACGATACTAAAAAAGGTTTTATTTATGCTTTCCTACAAGTCCAAGGCTTATGGCGTGTGCCTAAATGTACAGTTGAATCATTTTAAAAATATGAATATTTTTACAAAAAATCTTCACAAAATTATTTATGTTTCAGAGTATGTATGCATATTAAAATTAAGCTACAAAACAAATAGTTATAAATAAATTTTTAGATATTTTTAATGTGATAATTACTAATTTCGTGTTTCTGGAAACATGCATTTCAGAGAAAATAAATAAGTATAAATTTCGAAAAGGTTTCATGCATATTTAATAAAGAATATTTTACTCGACACTAGAAAATAAACAAGATTTTATAAATATTATGAAATGATTATTTATACTATATTTTTTTATGTTAAATTGGCGCCTACTCCGTAAAATTCGAAATTGCTTATCTAAATTTAGCACAAATGAAATAAAAACGATTAATTTTTTGGCATGAACTTATTCTAGTACTACATTATTTTTCTTGATTGATCTTTTTTCGCTTTTTTGTGCAGTCGCAAGGAATACAAATTATTTAGATTTTCCATTCCATTTATGTTACTCTTCCTATACATTGAATAGGGATACCTGATGTTTTCAAGATTTCGGGTATTCTAATAATTTGCTTTGAAAAATTCAATTCAGTAATACCATATGTAGCTAATTTGGCGGTAAGGGTGCCATACTACATATTGGAAATGGTCTACTCTTACGGTAATCTGTTTCTACTGCGACTCACATAAATGAAGCAGTTCTCATGGTGGACAGACAGTAATTACATACATTTCTCTAAATTTCTTTAAAAAATCAGATCTATATTTTTATTTGCACTACAAATTTTATATTTCCTTTATTTATACAAGTTAAAAGAAAATTGTTTCCAAAAATCCGTATTGGCTATTATATATTTATAAATTAAATGAAATGGCGTTTTTAATTATATATTATCTTTTTATTCTTTTTTCTAAAATCAAAATTAAATTTATTTTTATGTTAACTTCTTAGTTGAGCGAGATTTTGGTTTTACCTACGTATCTCATTGTCTATTATTTTATAGGCTATTATATACTTATTTATTAAATTCAGTTTATTCAAGTTTCTAAACACTTTTAATCCTTTTTCTGACCACTGAGTTCCAAATTAAATTTATTCTTACATTAGCTTATTAGCTTTTGAATTGCGCCATATTATGTCTTTCCTTACGCTTCTCACGGTCTATTTTTTGTAGCAATAATTGTCTAACTTCCATTTACTGTATCACTTCAAAATCGTTTGCCTATAGAATGTGTTGATTTAGTTATTCTTCGCTAAGACTCCTTTCTCTAATGTGGTTAAATTTTATATTTAGTATTTTTCCAAGTATTTTCAAGTAAAGGATTAACAGTTACGGAGTTTTTTAGCGAATATATTTTATTTTCCTTGATGATGATGGCATCTTATTATCTATCAATTTTGAAACATTTTCAAGATTTCTTTGTTCCAGCCATGACCACACAATACCATGATCCGTAGCAGATAGAAAGAGACCGCGAGAACAATCGGGACTTAAATATAATTAGAAGTGAATTAAACTAAAACAGCATTTTTGGTTTTGCCGCATATTTGACTCAACTTAGGAAAATAAGCTCACGCAACTCAGTTAAAGTGAAGCCTGAGTTGTAGTGATTAAATGATTGTCTAATTAAATGATTTTTAGAACACGAATAAATTGAAATTATAACATATTTATAACATAACATATTTATAACATATTTTCAATTTGCCTTTCTGTGTCTTTTTATCTCATTTGTGATATTTTGTGTTTTGTTACTTGATTTTTGAATCCTATAAAAGTTTGTATCATAAACTGGTTTTGTTTGCATTTTTATTTTTGCTCAATTTTTTCCTTCTGTTTCCTTGTCTCCTTTATGTTGAGCTCTATATGCATCAATAAAATTCATTTATTTCTTCCAGGGTTACATAGTCAGTTGTAAGTATTTTTTTATATTGTGTTTATACTTTTTGTCATTATTACCACAGGTACGGTTTTAAAACCCACACAATCTGTTACTATTTGATTGGAATTGTTACCCAAAAACATTCTTCTACAATTAAAAATAAATTTGTTTAGCTTTGATATAACAGATATGAATTATGCAGAAATTTAGATTTAAAACAACTTTCCACTTTTAGAAAGTTAAATTTTAAAAATTAAAAAACTGTCCAGAAAACTGTTTCTTAGATCACATAAATAAGCAGAAATAAATAAATAAATAATGTAATTTGGGTTAGGAAATAAAACAAACCATTTTAAAATAAAGTTATATGAAATAATTTAAGATAAAAAAAATAGGAAATTAATTAAGGTATGAATTTAAATGTAAAATACCATTACATATGGTTATATCTATCTATCTATGTAAGTGTATATATTTATATAGACATTGCTTTTCGTGTTGTTACAAGCGTATATATTAACTATTTGAATTAACGTAATTGATGCATATTTCTTATTTTTGGGCCCAAATTTTCAATAGAACTGAAATTACGATAATGCTCGAATCTTGACAGCGGTTCAAATTCTGCAACTTTTACCTATATTCGAATAAGTAAATATGAAAAGAACTAAAACTGAACTATAAAAAATAGTATACATACTCTATTTTTGCGCATTGTGAAATTTTTTACAAGTTTGAAACTCATATTCATATTGTAATGAATTTAATATCTTTTTTTATAAAACACACAATTTTATTGATATGATAAAATTAGATTAGATTTTATTTGTTTCAATTATTTTATACTTTAAAGTTTTTAATGACTAATTTATGTTACGTATGTTACATATTATTTTGTTTTAAAATAAATTCTCAAATTCACTTTAATGTCTTATTCAAAAACATTTGAATTACACTTTATAAAATAAAAATTTAAATTAATCAGTATATTGAAATGTTAGTTTTGAAAATATTAAAATTATAGCATATCACCCTCGAAAATACATGAGTACAAAAATACCTTAAATGAGCGAAAAATTTTTAGAGAAAAATTAACATATATTATCGTCGAAAATACTTACGCACTTAAAACACTTTAAATGATAGAAAAGTCGATAGAGATATAGAGAAAAATTGTTGCATATTATCAGCAAAATTCTTGAGTGCCCAAAATATCTTAAATATAGCACATCAGGAAACGAGTGAGAAACGAATTACACAAACTTTCTTCTTTACAAACTTTGAACAAGTCAAATTAAATAAAAGTATATGAAACAAAATAAATATCAATACTTTAGACTTTATTTCTCTAGACTGAATGTGATGCAATAAAAATTTGACACAACTTTGAGATCTATTGCTTAAAAGAAAAAGAAACGTTTGGAACAAAATTGAATTGATTTCCTAGATTTTGCATGAATAGGCAAAGTTGATAATAATAAACGCAAAGAGTGCACATTTCAAATGTAACTGTAGACTCAGTAATGATTAGAGTAGATCATTTTGATATTACTTCGACCTTTGCTGCAGCTAAGAATTTTGGATTTGGAAATTTATTTCAGTTTAATTTTTTCTTAATTTTAGATTTAAAGGAGAATTTTATAATGAACGAAAAATACATTTTCTTGTTGCAAAATAAACTGAATAGAATGAATTACCATATATTTGTGAGGAAAAAAAATATTCTCCAATATTTCAAATAATCTGCCTAGGAATAATACATAGAATGGGTGGTATACATTAAAAAAAAAGTAAGCTTGGCGAGGAAAGAAAATCGCCAACTACGGTAAGCTCATTAAAAGAATAATATCTAATCGATCTTAAAAAATATGAATATTTTTTCAAATTTGTAATCTTTAGGAAAGTAAAATTAAGTAAGTAAAAGTAATCTATTAAATAGATTTTTTTAAATATTATTTCCGAAAATATTATAGCGTAAAAGTTATTTTAACATAATTTTAAAAATCAAAGAATTCTCTTTTTAACTATACTAATTTTTGCTGTTTATTTATTTTTTCTATTTTTAATTATTTTTAAAAATGTAACCCTATTTTGTATTAATATATTTTATTGTTGAAATGAAATTCAGATCGTTTTCATTACTTCGACTAATAATTCATCCTGGCGTTTTTTTCTTCATTATCATCAATGATCAAAATACGAAAATTCAGTTTATTTTTCCATGTTAAGTGAATTTCAATATAAAATAAGCTTTTTTCATAAAATATTTGAAATTTTGTTGAACTTAGAATCGAGGTTTAACTTTAGAATCAAACAATGGTGAAAGCTTTGTACAAGGAAACTTCTTTTTAAAACGCTGTTGCTCTTTATTGACATATTGGATATATAAAAATAAAATCAGAAAATTAGAAAATTTCATAGCACAATAAACAGAACGGTGCTTCTAGAATAGTAGACTTATATATGTCAAAATTTGAAATTTCAAAATATTTTTATGATGAAACCATTAAGAGTTGAATAAACAAAATACTTAATTGAAATTTTAGTAACCATTAAACCTGGTAAATCAGGGGATTGCTAATGGCAGCTAATGAATAAATAAAGGTTAAATTGTGTCTTCTTATACTGATAATTATTTGCATTATATATATATATATGTTTATATGCATTTTATTTTAAATAAATTGAAAAATAAAAGTAATTCATAAAAGTAAAGCAGAATTTTTATTCAAATTGAGAGTGCCGTATTAGAAATGGAGATGCTATTTCAACAAAGTCCTTCAAATCTTTGAAAAGTAGAACACCTGCCATTGTTAGGAAAAGTTGTGAAATATCGTAAGCATGCCTCTGCCATTTCTATGTAAAGAAAATCAGTTCTATGTAAGGAAGGAACAAAACGGGGATTTTTCGAAATAATCAAGGCTGCGTTTAATGTGAGCGTCGATTAAGTTTATTTTTAGCACTCTATTAAAATTTATGTTTCAAGCCTATTTTTTGATTTCTTTTATATCTTCTTTCCTCAGATTGAATGGCTTTATGATAAAAGGGTAAATAATTTCCAGAATATTTCTAATCATATTTTGCTGTTCCATTAATTAACGACACGAAGATTTGAATTTAATGCAACAGCAAAAACGTTCAATGATAAAACCTGAGATTCTTATGATAATTTGATTAAATTTGAATGTTGCCATGTGACAAAAAGTAATATGAGCGATTTCTATGTCATGTACGTTATTATTTTATATATATAAATATTTTCTTCAGTAAATTAACATTTTTGACGAATTTCTACAAAGAATATGTTCTGTTTTATTTTAAATACTTTTTCAATTCAAAATTTATGCCAATTAATTATTATAAAATATAATATTATATAATAATTAGTTAAAATCAGCCAATTAAAAAATTGTGAACATATTTTCATCATTCTTTGCATTCGTTAAAAAATGCTAAAAATATTCGGAATTATTTTTTTCTGGTGAAGTTTTTTTATAATTGAATTTTGACTTTCTTGCTATAATTTTTAATTTTATTATTAGAAAAATTATTGCCATTATTAAAATTAAGATTTATTCGTTGACAGTTTGACTGGTAATGATAAAAAAATTTAAAATAATTAATAAATATTTAATATTTAATATATTAAAATAATTATGAATATTAAATTAAAATATTTAATTCTTTTCGTCATGTATGCAAATAATTTTTTTTAACTTCTTACATCTCGACTCTAAAAAAGAAAAAAATATCAGAATGCAAACGATTATTCAAAATATATGAATTAATTCTAGTAAAGCTGCAGTTCAACTACGAATTTTTTTCATAAAAGAAAAACTGTTTTGAAACGCAAATATTGCTGCTTTTAAATCAATAAATAGCAATTATTTTGTACAAATTATTTCCATCCATTCGGAGATTTTTTTGATCAATTCAGTGAATTTGAATTTTAAAAAGATTCTATGAATTTGTTTTATACCGGTAAGTTATTTTTTATTTCTGATTTCCATCATACTTTTTTTAGAAAATGTTTTTAAATATTATTACGATAGCAAATGCAAATAGCTATCTATCTCCAAGGGTTCAGTTTGTCAGTGAATTAAGTAAAACAAAACAATATACCAGATAAAGTTATTAAAAATTGTAAGATATAGCAGATAATTCAAACTAAGTTATTTGAAATTTTATATTGTATTTTTTTCAAAAAGTGAAATTTATCTAAAGGAAAGAAAAAAAATTCTTATGCCCGTCTGCTTTTTTTTAAACAAGACGTATGTAAATTAAAATTATACACACGGAACGAAAAACTGTGGTAAAAAATTGTTTTAGCGAACGTATGGCACAAAATAAGTTTTTTAAATTTTTTTTAAAAAGGATTTATTACTACAAACTACGCTTGGTGCAAAAGAGCGGAATTGAAATATTGAGCATGAAATAAAAAGCTCCTTTTCGAATACTTTAAAGCATCTCATTTTAGAAAAATTCAACTAAAGACAGTATTCTTGTTCTATGAATTATTACAGATAAATCATGTACTTAAAGTATGTTATTTTTTGCAAATTTATTTATTTATTAATTAATAGTTTCTTTTATAATATTTATGAGTATTATTGATTACTTTCAAACAGCGAACAATATCCTCTTAAAAAGTATTTCCCCTTCAATTTTTATAGTAAGTTTTACTGATAAGTAATTTCTGTTTCTGAAATATATTTAGAGCATCAGTTTTGATTATATAAATATATATCTATAAATAAATAATTTCTTGATTTATTTATTGAAAAGATCTTTTAGAGTACATTTTCTATGGTTAATAATTTATTCAAAAGATTAAATCTATTTCATTGTTGTCATTGGAACAATAACCAATTTTAACAAAAGTTTTTTCTATGATTAGATCATATGAACATAAATTCAATTAAAGGCTAAGAACGAGATGTCGCGTTAGAATGTCTCCATAATAAGAAGTGGTTCAACTTAATCTTCATATATTAATTCAAAATATTAATTTAAACATGCAGAATGAAATATTTATTTTAAAACAAACTTTCTATAATGAATGCAGCATTCACCAAAATCGGTTTGGGAAAATTGTTTTTGTGATTTTTCATCGTTTCATACACACCAACAATACAGAGTATCGCAAAACCCTTGAAGTTCCCATCAGTGGTTACTGTTGGAATCGTACCAAATAAATATGTGTTTGAGATAAATAAAAGAAATGGAATTTCAATGATTGAAGGAATAGAAGGCAGGTTTCTTGATTTATTGTCTAAAACAGTGAGATTCAGATATCGTTTGAAGCTAGCACCCGATGGAGAACCTGGAAAAATAAACAAAAATGGAAGTTGGACTGGCTTGATTGGCATGCTCCAAAGGAAAGAAATTGACATGGCTTTGAATTTTCTTTGCCCAACCGAAGAAAGAACAAAAGTAGTAGATTTCACTGATTCTTATGAGGTACACTATGTAAAATTTCTAGTGGATAAACCTGGAGCTGTACCACTTAAGTTATCTCTTTTATATCCATTCAATTCTGAAACTTGGATCTGTATATTCTTAATCATGGTTATCGGTCCAAAAGTTCTGATTCTAATCTTCAGGTTAAAAATTTCCTACAGGAAACTCTTTTGACAATAACTTGGCAGTTTTCTAAACCATTAATTGGTACTAGAAACATGGTCATTTTTTTCTCCTGGAGTTTATTTACAATGTTGGTATCAATGTGTTATTCTTCAACTTTACTTTCGTTTTTAACGTTTCCTCTGCAGAAAGCCCCTCTCAAAAATTTCTCTGACCTCTCTCAAGCTGTTGGAAAGGGAACACGGAGATGTTTCACCTTGAAGGGATCCTTTGCTTTGACTGTATTCCATTCGTCTCCCCACGAACACTTGCGAAGTTTAGGAGGATCTATAGAAGATAATGGTTGGTTTTTTGATAAGCCTGATCATTTTGGAAGCTTAAGAAAAATACTGAAAAAAAACTGCTGTTATGGATATAAGTTAGAATTTATTCTCAATTCGTTACATTTCGATTCTTATATAATGTCCGATGAAAATCTTATTTCTCTTAACTTTGCCATAGCATTGCGAAAAGATTTTTGTTCTAAAGAAAGCCTGAATTCGGTGATATCTGCTGTTACAAGTGCAGGAATATATATTAAGTTTGAAAGAGAAGAAATTTTCAAAGTTTTCCTTAAAGAAGGTTTATTATATAAAACTGTCAATTCTGCTGAGCTGAAAATTGACGATTTATATGGAGTATTCATTCTCTTGATTGTTGGTTATGTGGTGTCATTGGTAGCAGTTATTAGTGAAATTATTTACTTTCGTTATATAAAAAAGTATAAAACCTTCTATTTTTATGAAAAATGAGAAAAGTAAGTAAACACGGAAAGAGTTGTGAAATTCGGGAATTTTAATTGCTATTTCAGTCAAAATTAATTTATTTATTCAAATATTTATGTTTTTTCAAAATTCTGCTTCAGATAAATATTTTTCACCATTTAATTTCAAAATGGTTTCTTCTCAAAAATAAAATAAAAACTAATGCATCCTTTTGAAATGCTTAAGATTCTACAAATTTAAAAATTAAAAACTAATTTTTTACAAACAACTAGTGGCTATTTTTATTTTAAATAGTTTTTAGAATTTTAAGCCATTTAAGTTTATAAGAATACAAATATTCAGTGTTTATGCTATGAATATTAATGCATATTTCTTAATACAAAGTCTCCAAATAATATGAATTATTTTAATACTGAATCTAATTACGTTAGTTAAATTACAAAGTTGTTTGAATTAAAGTTACAAAACATCATGAACTAACATTAAAAAATTTAAACATAATTCTGTAAGAAATAGTTATAGTTAAATTTTCTTATTGCCACCATACACAAATCCTTTCAGTATGTAAAATATGGTCTTACGTAGTGCGTTGATGTGTAATTCTTCATACCGCTGAAGAAAAGACAAACATTTGAAATTACCTATGGGATTTGCCCTCTTACTGCTTGTTACTGACTTAGAAAAATTCATACAATTTGTTTTTGTTAATGAAATATAATTTTAATAAATATAACAAACTGTAAAAAAAAGATTTAATTCCAAAAACACAAGACTGAACATATGAAACAACTGTGTTCTAATGTGAAACAATTGTATCCAATTGACAACCGCAGATATAGCGTTTTTTTATTTCTCAGTGGTAAAGAGAAGAAACATAAAATACATGGCGCATGCAAGAAGAGCTGTTACCACGAATAAGTTTACAAAATTTCAAAATTATATTTGAAAAAAGATCCTCAAAGAAATGACAAGAGAATATTAATAGAATATTA
>JAPMOR010067882.1:0-15557 GCA_026543865.1 Argiope aurantia | reverse complement strand
TTGCACAATTTGCTATAGTTAGTTCTGATATTATTCTGGTGAAGGTTTCAGGAATCGCTAATTTCGTTAAGGAGTTTAATCTAAGAAATAATTTAACCTTTCTGAAAAATAGCTTTGAATGAAACCGAATACCTACAGCTTTTTATTTAATGGAATTATTTTTGTAAAACAGATACCTTTAAAAGGAAGTAATACAATTGTTTAAGACAGCAATGTGACGTACTTTTTACTAGAACTAAAATAAGGTCATCTAAACCAAACAGGTTTCGTTCGGAAATTGCACTTTTTTTCCCCTTTTGCAGTGATGATTTGAAATACGATATTATCTAATATTTTGGCAGTGTAAAGTGTTCATTTTCAATAATTTTTTAACGCTTCCAAATGTTGATAAGCAGTTAAAAATATCGGAAAATGAATTCATTTTTATTAAGACCAAAGTTTTAACACTTCTTATCATTTTGTAAACTCCCCCCTCCCCAATATTTTTAACCAGTAAAAATTTTTTCCAAAACAAATTTTTCGTACTTGAATTATAAGCCATGATGTAGTTTATTTGAAATTTTTCAAAGAACAGATTTTACCAAATGGCCTGAAAAATTAGAAATATCCACTGTTCTTTCTTTTTTTCATACGTCATTTAAAAAAAAAATTAGTTTCGTTTATATTTTGAAACATTTGAACATTTGTGTTTAGGGAGCATTCAAGTTTTACAGAAACAGAATTTTATTCAAGTTCATAGATATTCATTCACTTTAAAAATTTCTGAATCGCAAATAGGGTTTGTCTTTCAGCTGCCTGATCTCATTGCGCAAGTGAAATTTGATTTTTTTTTGTTTTGTTATTTCAGCTACATGTAATAGCAGTTTCCAGAGAAATGCTTTAATTTCGAAAGAGAAAGTATTGCAATTGTCAAGAAATACATCTCTATGATTTAGATAAATCTGCTTCGGACTTTAATGACTCCGAAAGCTAATTTTTGGAATGAATGTTTCACAACAATATGTTATGTAAAAAGTTATGCAATATGTGTTCTCTCTAGAGGGTTCTTTATTGTTTGCAAGGGTCCAATGTCATCAAGTGTAGTTTGTTCCTTCGTGCTTGGTGGAGTTACTTTTCAGCGGCCGGATTACGCTTCCCGCAATGGCCTCTTGCTAGGTGGGGGTATCACACAGTATGTCTCTGAGTTAGCACTATAAATACGTTTTGAGCTAGATGCACCAAATTAGATGCATGGTATGCATACCATATTTGTAGACATCTATTAAATTTTAAGCGAATTGTATTTAAAGGAAGTCTGTCTGATTACTTTCCGACTATAAGTAAGCACGATAACTACAAGACTTAATATACTTCATAGGTAAAATTAGGTACACAGATTTAACACCTGAAATATAGCTCCATTCTTATGTTTGAATCAAATCAATCAAGGAATCAACCGTCTGTCGGCTTGTACTTTCGCATACATGTATAGCTAAAAATATGCAATGATTTAGATAAATGAAATTTGATATGTACGCTCGGTTCAAAATGACGAGGTCCATCCCAAAATAGCCCTAGTGTTGCTTAAAAATGGGACGTTCTTATAACTAAACTAAAAACTTGTTTCTAAAGTTTTCGTTTCGAGATTTAAATGGGTCGACAAAGTGGCACCCAAATGCGTGCAAAAGGCTCATGAGCAAGATTCTAAAAATATAAGTCTGAGCGTTTGCGTCGTTCACGGCTTTCCTCAGGGTCCTCAGTTTTTATGTGTGGGGGTGGGAGTGAGTAAAACCTCTATTAGGAAGTATGCGAGAAAGTTTCGGGGAGTGCTCTAACACGTTTTTTTTTCTTCTTTCGAAATTGCAGTGATTCAGAAGAAAATATATCTTTAAAAATAAAATACAGTTTCTTCATTGAGATGCCTTGTGGTTTAAATAAAAAAAGTCGATCAAACTTTTAAATACCTTTTAATCGAGTTTTGAAGATTTTCTGAAGTTTACAATAAGCTATGAATAATGATTGTTGTCGCCCATCCATTCAAATTATTTCGTTAAAAAAACGAATTGAATATTTATGATTATCTGATCTGTCTGTCGATCTGTCGATTTTTGTCGACGAAGATTTGTAGTGGATTAGAGAAATCACTTTTAATTTATACTAATGGATAGTGTGGTTTAATCCATTACTTAGCTTGTAGTTTAAATAGCAGTGTAATTGCAAGAATAAGATGCGCTTATAAAAAAACAAGATCTTTATCGATACAACATAATTTCACATGCAACCAACATAAGTGAGTAAGAAAGTAAAGCATAATTCAAATTGACGATATAATCTTTATACAGCCAAAATTCAGTTCATTTCAGTTCACTTCTTAAACTGACGATGGATATATAAGCGCCGCCACAGATAGCACGAAATTTACTCGTTTCTCTCAAAATGAATAATTATTTTTTATTAAAGATTATTTAATTTTAATTTCATTTGAGTGCATTTTTGAAATCCTCGAGAGCTATTTTGGGTTAAATCTCTTAATTTTGTACGAGGTCAGCTATCGAAAACGGTATCTATAACAAACCATTCTTCCGTCATACCAAATTACTTTATCTGGAGGACGTTTGAACCTCAACGGAGCAGGCCCATATTTCTGTTTGAGAAAAGAGCCATCATATATAATGGACCTTTTCTCAAATCTGTGAATTTTTTAGGCCAAATATCAAGGGTGGTTTGTTCGTAAGTACTGAGCAATTGCCCCAAATTTATCAGTGTATAAATGCAAATATTAATTTAATTTGTTTTGCATGCGGAACATAAATCCAGTAATAACCTAACTGCATTCTGTTTTGAACTTTTAATAGATAAGGAAAATTGGCCTTTTTTCATCCAGAGAAAACTTCTCCAAAAATAGTGATTTCTATCTCAGAGAGCGAGGCAGCAACAAAGCGTATTCATTTCTTTCTAATTTGTGAAAGAAAATCTGCCACTGCACACGCGCACTAGCAAGGCACATTCGTTCCTGCATTCTTCGAAGGCAAGGGAATATTGATGGGAATATGGAGAAATGGGTTTTTTAATCTTTCTTCTGGAATAGAATTTTTTTTGATGAACTTGAAATATGAATATAAACAAAGAAAATGAAGAAAGAAAAATGATGAATAAAAATTAATTAAATGTGTTGTATCTACTATTAATTTTTTCATAAATTAATATGAAAATATCATCTTTGTATGCGTATTTATAATTACTTGTAGTAAGAGAATTTTTTTTATTGCTTCAATTGGGTAAAGGTTTCTAAACGAGAGAAATGAAAGGAAGAAAAATGACCAGAAACATTTCTTTTAAAGTTTGATATTCAATTAAAATTAATAAAAATTTGCAGTTGCTTACAACTAATCAATATGAAATTAAAAATGTTATTGTTATAGACTAAAAATTAAATTATCTGTATTTATAATAAAGCTCAATGTGTGTGTGTGTGTTGGCTCTCTACAGGCCAGACTGTTTAATCTGCATCTACCAAATTTGGTACATGTATACCTTGGAGGTCGAGAATGTACACCTGGGGTCTCTCTTTTTTTAATTTTTAGTTAGAATTTTAATTATTAAGTAAAAACTAATATTCCCGTCAAAAAAGTCTTCATTTCCTCTCTGCCAAATGAGTAAGGCTTCGGTTCCCCCCCCCCCACGTGAATGGGAATAGGGTTACTATTTTCGACCGATTATTTCAGACGATTCTGCTTATTTTCTTAATGTTGGATGCATTTAAAATTAAACTTTGTTAATTAATAGATCTTTCAGATCCATTCTGAAGTACTTTTGAATTAAAATAAAACAGAATAAAGGAAATTAAAAATTTCTAATTTGCATTGCTTTACATCAACTGGCGTTGAAAATTCACGCATGCGCATTGTGTTCTGATTGTTGACAACTATTTTCATCGGATGCGGACTTGATTTAAATTATTTTTAGGTGTATGCTTTTGTAATTAAATTGTATTTATGTAAGTTATATATATTTTTAGATATGCTTATAATTTTAAGTGCATCGTTTTTTAAGTAGTTTTTTAACCTGTTTCCGACCAATTATTTTAAACGATTATGTTTATTTTCTTAGTGTTTGATTCATTTAAAATTAATCATTGTTAATTAATCGATCTGTTCATGATGAATTTGAGAAAATTTTGTTGCCAAATTCTTGAAATGTTATATAAATTAAAGAAGATATTCTTTAGTGCCCATAAGGTTTAAGTGACTCTGTTTTCAGTAATCATATTATAAAAAAAAATACTTTGTTTCAGTAAAAAATATCCACTTTAATTTAAAGCATAAATTCGACGGGAGCGAACAGAAAATTAGAGAGATACATATATTAAAATTTAAAATATTTTGATGAAGAAGTTATTAAAGTAGGAAATACATAAAATATTTAATTATTAAAATTATAGAATTAAGATTGGCGAACAGGCTGGTCGTCAAAGGCGGCTAGTTTAAAATAAACTACAATTAAAATTAATTTTCCAACACGAGGGAAATGACTTTATAAGGTTGACAACACCTTTCGGTGTAAAAATGTAGAAAAAAGATAAAGAAATGAGAAAAAAACATATATCAATGTTTTGGTCTCATAATTAAATAAATGAGAACAATTTATCTTTGTGGCTGGATTCTGCATAACATTCCATCGCTTAAGCTGCGCATGCTTTCTAATGCTACAACTCATATAATTCATTTATTAAATAAATTTTACAAGTTTAATGGAATGCAAATTAAAAATAACGCAGTAATATAATTTATTTATTAAATAAATTATATTATTGTGTTGAATACTTTGTCTATAGTATCAGAATATCTAATACAATAATATGTAAAAAAAATCAAGATTTGCGAAAATTTATTTTTGTGCAATAAGAAATATGTACTTAATTGAAGAATTTCAAATATTTAATAGATTTTGAGGAAAGATATATCACAAATTGCCAATTTAACATCTTCGAAACAGAAGGCTCCAATTCCCCATAATTCTTTACTTTATTTAAAATAAACGCTAATAAATATTAATACAGATTATTAGTTTTAAACATAAAGACTGAATATGAATGACATGAGGATGAAATATTTGTGCTATATGCTTTCATATAGATTCATTTATTTACTTCCTTCTCGAACTGTAACTCTTTTCAGCAAGTAAATATCCCAGAAACCCGGCACAAGAAAATGCAAGCACTATGATTATTTTCACAGAAGTGCAAAAGAGGTCATTATAGATGAAAGGCACGGCCCATCCAATTGAAGTGTATAAGTTGCAACTCGAAAATGCCGTTTCTTCATCACCTTCGAAGAGAATACCATAAAAAGCTGAAATTAGTTTAAAAAAGTTATTAGAAATATTCATGACTGTGAATATATTGAAGAAATTTATAAAAGATCTCTAAAAGAGAGATTATTGGCATTGAAACATATGTATTATAACTGAAGAATTAGAATTTCTAAATTCCTTTAGAATGTTTGTGTTAACTAATTTATTTTATTCTATTTCCTTCTTTTAAAATATTTAGTCAAGGAACATATTGCCACAAATCTGTGATATCGTTATTTTTAATAGTTGTTGAATGGATGCAAATCAGCACTGAGGAAGTATTTGGTACACATTTGGAGACATTGTGGCAAAAATGAAAGTTCTAGAAAATATAAGAATACATTAGGAGTCAAGATCCTTAGATATTTCATGAAAATGCGGTATTTTTTCAAGGTTATTACATAAAGGTGATAGCGAGCGAGCAGTAAGCGAGTCAATCAAGTGGATTGTCTCTCTGGAGATGGCGGAGTGACATTTCCAGCTGCATTTTGAGCTGCTTTTTGTCTGATTATGATGTTAATTTTTGCAATCTCTGTTTATTTCAAACGCCTCGGCTTTATAGCCTGTCTTCAAAGAAAAACAACGAAAGTCTTTTAGAAACATTTCGCTCAATGGCTGGAATGAAATATTTCATAAATAAGAAGCGCACAAAGAGAAAATGTACTTTATTAATGAAGAAAGATGCAATAAAGGAAATTTATCAACTATGTACACTGGTGTGCAAAACTTAAGCTACAGGTATGTTTTTTGCCATAACTTCACGAGAAATCATCTGAGAGACATGAAAGTCAGAAATGAGATACAGCATTTTGTTCTGAAAGAATGACGAAAGCATAGTTGCGCAGAAATGAAAACAATGCATACAGTATGGAATCAAACAAAAAAAAAGGTTTTATTGAACTCATAGTATCGTTACACATGATTGTCTGTCCAAGAGGAAGAACAGCAAGCAGATGTTCCTTAGTATGGGATATGCCCTACCCTTACTGCAATGGTTGCTTCGCACCGTCTCCCCATACTCAGCACCAGATTGTCCAACAGTTTTTGAGGTAAGAGTGCCCATTCCTCAATCAGCATCTGTTTGAGTTGTCGGGTGTTCCCAGGAGGATGTAATCGTGCCGCAAGGCGTCTCTCCAAAGCATCCCACACATATTCTATCGGATTTAAATCAGGGGAGCACGCCGGCCAATCCATTCGAGTGATATCTTCACTTTCCAGGGGCTCCTCAACAGCATGAGTCCTGTGTGGCCGTGCATTGTCATCCATAAAAACGAAGTCTGATCCAATGGCACCTCGGAACAGACGCACATGGGGAAGGATCACCTCCTGACAATAGCTATCTCCAGTTACAGAACCTCTGTCGAAAGCGTGGAGCTCAGTCCGCCCGTTCATCATAATGCCTCCCCAGACGACAACTCCAGGACCACCTAAACGGTCTCTTTCCGTGATGTTACTGGGATGAAACCGTGTCCCAACCTCTCTCCAAATCAACTGGCGTTGGGAATCGCTTCTATCGCTTCACTCAACATCAAATTGCGGATCTTGGACAAGGCCATTCGAATATTTATTTTCAAAGCCCAGTATTTTTTTTCATTCATTTATTTTTTAGCATAGTACAGAAAATCGATTACAAATTTTGTGCACCTTTCTTCCAAACGACTAAAATCAAAATTTATTGCATGTGATTACCGGTCGGAATGAATTTAAAAAAAAAACGTTCGAAAATAGTTATATTTTTGAAAATTTACTTTAAAGAATATTAAAACCCCCCCCTTTAAAACTAAAATATACCAGTTAAGTGGTAAAAGAGTTTTAAAAATAAGAAAAAAGTGCCCGCTTAGTGGCTAAAAAAAGGCATAACGCTAAAAATCTTCTGGTTATGAGATTTATCAAATGATTTGCTTAAAACTTTGCAGACAGCTTAAGAAATGTATTATCTACTTCTCGAAGTAAAAAATAAGCTGCATTTCATAAAATTCTTTAAATACTGTAGTTTGATTTATAAATAACACTATATATTCATTTTTTTTCACAGTGTAAAGTACTAAAACAAATATAAAAGATTTCCAAATGAACATATTACTTATTTTCTACTTCAGGAACTGCAGGACATATTGAGAAATTCTTCCACCGAATTTAAATAAAAAAAAATATGCATTAGATTTAATTTATGAGATTTCTCGTAAAAAAATTCTATGAATTTGAGAAAATGGCATCTAAAAATGTAAAATAGCATCATTTGTACTTAAATAGACAGCTGGCCCGATTGTGAGCGAAAATCGTTCAAAATTTAATGATTACTTATCAATTTTTTTTTTGAAATTTTACTTTTTTTTTAAATATAAAACAGAAAATAGATTTTTTTTTAAAGTATGTAATATCGAAATTCCAACCCACCTTTCGATTGTGTGAATAATACTGCAGTGATCAAGCCGTTGATAGTAACTTCTACATAAAAGACGTATGGCTGCTGTGCGTTTGGGCTCCAGAAAAAGAGAAAGACAAAGTTGGCGATGACGATTATATGGCTTGATACCAGAACTGGTCTTCTCCCTACGCACTTGATTATAGCGCCAGAAAATATGGACGACAAAGCAGATGAGATTCCGTAGATGAGAGTGAACAAACCGATGTGGGATATACTCCAGGCACACGCAATATAAGACTAAAAACATAAGCACAGTCATATTGCGGAAATATAATATAAACGTTTAAAAAACATAAAGACGAAAAAAATTATGCTTCAATTTCCTAACGTTAGTAAGTAAAACTTAAATGTCTAAAAGCATGAAATTTACGCATCTAGCTTGTTGAAGCGCGGCGAAATTCCATGTCCTGGCAATAATTAGTATTAATATTTTTTTTCTACGAATCATTGCAGTTTCAGGGGTTTTCTTATAGATAATTAAACTTTTCTAAAGCATTTTGAAATAAGCAGAGGCTAAATTTTCACACAAATTTACTTGTTCATGCAATCAAAATCTTTCCTGATTTTAATCTGATAATCAAAAAGGAAGCTCTAAACTGATGATTATAGTTTAGAAGCTTTATTACAAATTAAATTTATCAATGTCTTATAATATGCAAAGACAGTGGTGGTCGCCCTATTTTTTATGTATAATCTAATTGAGGTCTTATCCCTATCTATCCGCATAAAATTATGGACCTTGGGTAAGATGAAAGTTGCCTTACATGGCGTTGCTTAAGAATTATAAATCTTTGGCATTTATCCAGATGTTTTACTGCATCTATCGTGCTAATATGTACTTTGGGCGTCTTTTTACCCGATTAAGTAAAACAAAAAATTGACACGAAATTAGAGTGGTTGTCACAAGATTGCATATCGAATTTTAATGATTTCAGTGACGGTGTTTATACACATGCGAAAGTACAAAGCGCAAGACGGTCAACACATAGACGGATTTGGTTTAAGAATATACATTTCAGAGGCAGATTGTGTAAAATATTTCATTTATCTTACTCTTTGTGTACTCTATTTCATTTATCTTATTACTCTTACTTTTTACTTAAGTCTCAAAAATTTATATTAACATACAAAATTTAAAGATAGTAATTTTTAGAAAAAAAAAAAGCGTAAATTTTACTAATATAGCTTGATAGCTATGAGAAAAAAAGTGTTTAGCGTTCAAACGATAGTTTATATTAGTGTAATTTTTTTAAACAATCATTACATGTTCATATGTTTTTTTATAGATAGTTAAAATTTCGAAAAACGTTTTAAAGGGAGCAAAAGTTATATTTGCACACAAACTTCCACTTCATATAAAACAAACCTTTTTTAATTTTGAGGAAGTATAAAAACCAATGATTCAGATTTAAAAGTTTTGTCATAACTATATTCTGTTTCCTATAATAAAAATACAAAACCCGATGTTAATTGCTTATTCAAGAGATTATTGTCAAATTCTCAAAATTTTAAAAATGTATAGAGAAAAAAAAAAAGAGTTTCTCGGCGAAGAGAAGAAATTTACTTTATCAATTGAATATAGCAAAATATATACAAAATTCCTTCAACTTAACATAACAGTGAAATCTACATCAATTAGAAGCAATTAATGTGAGGTTTGTAAACTGAATTAAAATAATATAAAAAGTATTCTTAAATTAAATAAGGAGCTATTTAAAAAGTAAACATTAATGTGGAAATACAATCTGAAAAAACAGCATGAAGTAAAATCCACTTAAAATTGATTCAATAATTATTGTAAAGAATCTTTAATTTGTGGACTGACTCAAACTGACGCATCCATTGCTTCACCTTCAATTTACCAGAAATTCAGTAAATGTTATTGCAAAAAAAAAAAAAAAAAAAAAAAAAAAAAAAAAATCCAGGGAGAAAAAAGGCATTTTGCTTTTAGAAAGCAGATTCGATGAAGCCTGTCGTGGTGCATGAGCTTAACAATCTTTTATTTCAAGTTTCAAGAGGGAAGAGTACGTAGGCGTGAGTCGAAAGTTATTAACACTTTATCGAGAAAAATATTTATATAATGAGATGAATGGCTTCTGTCTGCCCATGCACAGGCTTTAAAATATTATTATTATTGGAGAGACGTTTGAACTTGATACTTAGCTAAATGCACTGATAAAGAATAGCATATATCATTTTGTTAAAAGATACTAGGGAAGCTTAGATTAATTGCAGATTCTGTCAAAATATGAGATCAGAGAAATTAGCAATTCGCACTAAATTCAGAGGCATTTTATTGCAGCAAGTGGTATTGCTGCCAATGTAAGTTTAGCTAGCTCTGATACAACCTCACAATATTTGGTCGTGAGAGTTGAAAAATTTCAGAAACGCTTTATTGATTGACCACAATTTCCAATTCTCATCTCTCACTTGAACTGGACGTACAAGATATAGTGCATCAATGTATGTCAACCCATCAAAACTATCATCTCTTAAAAAATAGAGATCTAATAAACAATTCCATAGAATATATCCCAATTGCAGAATAGTATATTCGGAAACTGCATACTTTACCGACTGCTGTATTTGTTTAAATATTTTTCAAAAACAAACTACGATTTTATGATGCAATTTCTTAAAAAGTAAATACTAAGTATACATTTCTATAAACGAAAATTTCGCATCTTTTTTTCAGGTAGAGATTATTTCGATGAACTTCCAGTTCAGAACTACTGTAAACATTTTTGCCGTATAATTTATTAAATAACTAAATTTAAATAGAACACACATTAAGAAAAAAATTACCTTTGT
The DNA here is from genome assembly GCA_026543865.1 of Argiope aurantia. NCBI lineage: Eukaryota > Metazoa > Arthropoda > Arachnida > Araneae > Araneidae > Argiope > Argiope aurantia. Next base: position 4,987 of record JAPMOR010067882.1, on the reverse strand, counting down.
AAAATCAGTTATGTGAAATCCTCTGCAAAGACAAGCGCCAATCGTAAATGGTATTATTAGAATCTGGTCTTTCTTTTTAATGTATTTAATGGTAGCAAAGACATGGTCCCATGAGAGTTTTACATTGTTTTTCACAGTGTCTATTCGATCCAAAAATAACCAAATTATTAATGGAGCTATAAATACACATATCATGCATACGCCAGTTAATAAATATCTTGTTTCAATTGGTACTTTCTCTATGCCATTACTGAAGCCATCTTTAGTAACACTACAAAAATCTGCTCCACACGAATAGTTTGAACTTTTAATGTAGTCTTTGTCATCTGTCTTGAGAACATAATAGCCGATTAAGCTACCCCAAATATTTGCAGAATGGTATGCCAATCCATGGATGCCGAAAAAGAGAGACTTAGTTGAATCGAAATAAGATTGATATGTTTCAACATTTGCTTTTGCATCTTCGAGAGGAGAATCTAATGATATTTCTTCTTTTTTCTCATCTAAAGCATTACTTAGTATCTTGGGAATTCCTGTGTCATTAAATTTTTTTATTTTGTGATCTTTGGTGTCTTTTTTTGTTTCTATATCCTTCACTTTAGAAACTGATTTAATTTCTGGTAAACTATCTTTTTTAGATTTGCAAACAGTAAGCCTGACAGGAATGTCTACAAGGTGTTTGTTACAATTTCGGCTTGTTACAGGACTGTTACCTGTTTTATTGAATAGATCAGATGCTGACAATTTTTCCACTTTTTTCCCATGTAATTTAAAAGTCGACTTCATCTCGGAATTTTCATTTACAGGCTCTACTTGAGATGTACATTTGGAATTTTTCCCATTCTCTCCAATTTTGCAAAACAGAACAGAAGATTCATTGAAATAAGTGCACTGAGCTGCAAAAAGCAAACAGCTACCGATACCCCTCAGTATGGCTGCAGGTATCATGGTAATCCAAGTTGGATAAAAATTGGATGCAATATAGGGTAGCATCATTACAATTCCTAAGAATTGTGCATTCTTACTTCCCAGTTTCTTCACAAGGAAACTGGTAAACAATAATGATCCAATACCAAAAGTGGTGAAACTGATTGCCAAAGAAGCTGTTCCTACTCCTTGTTCTTTATTCATCGTGGTTTGTAGCATAATAAGACAATCATTGCCTGTGAACAGAAGTAAAAATGATAACGATACGACAATCAAATTTTTAATAATTCTGTATTTACTGACATCTGTATCTAGATTTTTACTAAACATATTTGGAAATCTTGTTTTGCTGAATTTTTTAAGGTTGGGAAGTAGGGAACTCTGCAAATAAAAAATAAACATAATTAATTTATTAAATAAAATAATTTAAAAAAATAAGTACATTTTGAAACAAGATAATATAATTTATTGATTATCAAGTAAATATAAATTTCTATTATCATATGAAATTGTAGGAAAACTTAAGGATCTAATTCTAGTTTTACTTTTATAAATTTCCTAACTCTAGTTTTTAAGGTAGGCGATCTAATTCTAGCTTATAAGTTACGGTTATCCAATTTTGCCTTCATGTGCTTGGGAAATTCTAATTATCCCTATTTGAAATAAATATAGTACAGAGTGCACAACATGCCCGCAATTAAAATGATATGCTCAGAATGAATTGTTAAATTATAATCCTACCACTTTTTCAAAAAAAAAAAAAAAATCATAGCTAAAATCAAAAAAATCATTTTCGTCTTCAAGAAACACCCAAGCTGAAGAACTAAAGTTTATCAGACGTCCCGTAGTGTGTTTCACTAATTCTGTATTTGTTTCCACTGTAACTTCGGAAAAAAAAATTCAGTCTCTTTATGAATGACATTGCAAAGTTCTGCACTTATAAAGATACAACAAAATAATAATAAAAAACACACTTTAAAACTAAAATAAATAAAAAAAATGGTTCATAAAATGGAAAATTAGTATTATTCAACGATATTAGTATCAAATTCTTTTACTTAGGACAACAACCTTCACTCCCCATCTAATTCCCTCCAGAAAAAAATATCTTGAGAAGCAATAAAACTATTTAAATTGCACTACTTAAGTTAAAAAATCATAAAGAGAAAATTAAATGTAACTTCAAAGGAATAAAAGCGAAACTATACTCCCTTTATCAACTATAAATTCAAATTATTAATACCACTTTGCTATAAAACTATTCTTAGGCATTTTCACTGTTTTATGCATCTCCCAGCCAGGCAACTGCAGTAAGAATTCATATCAGAGGGCTTGAAACCGTACAAAATAAAAATATATGCAAAGAAGTAACATCCCATGTTTTATTAAAAGCAGTAACATTCAAGATAACTTAAAGATACCAGTAGTAAATGAGAATTCCATTGGGAAAAAAACTTTCAACAAGATTTTTTGATAAATTGGTCAAAAGCGAAACTTCTGCTATTATAAATATCGAAATGTTTGGGTGCAAATCTCCTTACAAACGTTAGAAGATCCAGAAGGTTGCTTTGCAATTAAGTGAAATGACACTATGCGAAAACAAAATTACCGACAATTTAGCAGATCAAGAGACATATTCGGCAACTACATCAAGAGATTTGCAACCGGAGAGAAATGATTGCAAATATGTCCATGTAGTTTTTTTTTAGTATTCTTTTGCATCTGACTGTAAATGTTTTTTTTTCACTCTCATTATATGCTTATCGATAATTATAATACTTGAATTATAATGTCACTTTCTTATCATCTATAGCCACTTCCAAAATCAAGATCACGTGTGAACACACTGTACGCCGGAGAGTTTTGTGCACTAATTAGAATATTTCGAATCTACTAATCTCAAACTGTAAGCAATGAAATTTCTGCCTTTTTAATAAAGATATTTCTGCTTAACTGTCCTAATATGACGGCATCCTAATTTTTAAAATTATAAAATTGCACTAATTAGAATAGTTTAAATCTAATCGTCTCAAATTGCAAGCAGAAATGTTTCCTCTGTTCATTGAAGATATTTTAATAAAACTGTCGCGACCTGAAATTTGGTATTTAGTTGCTTGATTTTTGCTTTACGTAAAATTTCATGCTATAAACTGGCTTTGTTTGTATTTTTATTTTTGCAGTTTTTTTTCTTCTTCCTACTACTTTTCCCCCTTTTATGTTGAATTTTTTCTACATCAATAAAATTTCATTATTTTTTCCAGAGTTGAAAACATTTTATAGGCACAGTTTTAAAACTCTACAAAATCTATTAATATTTAATTGAACTCGATACCCAAAAGATATTTTTTTACATTTAAAAATAAACGTGTTTAGTTTTATTCTGATAGATGTAAACTATGCAAAAACTTTGATTAAAAAAATTTCCACCTTTAGAAATTTAAAATTTATAAATTAAAAAAACTTTTCTGAAAAATCAGACATTTTTCTTTTTGAAACTACTTATTCAGTTTTCAACAATTTCTCACCAAATGTTTTTTTAATGAATTTTCATGATGAGCTGAATAAAATTAAGGGTCTGATGTTGAATATTTACATTAATTTTGGAGAAAAAATATTTTCTCAAAACTTCCTGCGATATTTTTTTGGGCTATATAAATTGGTTTTTGAACAAAACTATCAAAACTTTTTTTTATGATTTTTTAGAAAATATCATGCTTTATTAATTTCACCATTTTAAAATTTTTTTCTTAACAAAATTTTTCTAAAAACATTTTTAATTTTATTCAATGCTTTTTGTGATTTTATATAAAAAAATTCAAGTAATGCATTTGAATTTTAGCATTTTTATGCAGACATAATTTCAAAAAAAGCAAACTAAGAAAAGAATTGGTTAAAGATTTAAATATAAAAATATTACTGTAATAGCCGTATTATAAAACCAGCCTACAAGATATCAATTATTTTTCGCAGCAATGATCAATCATACACAAGTGAGAAAATGGCAATTTAATAAAATTTTATTCTTATAATTAAGAAACTTTTTATTTTATTAAAAATTTTAAATTCAATGCATTTTCAAAATCGTTCTCCCTATTCGATTAAGGAAATTTTTATTAACACGCAGAAATAATTATAAACCATTTGTGTAAACATTAAAACAAAAAAAAATCCTCTACTGAAAGCGATGAAATTTCAAGAAAAATGAGTTTATTAAAAAATAGGCTTGAAAGCATCTATTCATTTTTTATATTTTAATCGCAAATTGTTTGTATGTGAAACAAAATTATACTGAATTGAATGTAAAATGAACAAAATTTATCATTTAAACACACATTCATCTAAAATATAAGTAATTAATATGTTTAATGAAATTCTTTTCGATAAAAATACCTCAAATTTGCTTCAATTTTAGAAAAAATACACTTAGCTTTATTCTGATAAATAAATATTTAATACCTCAGAGTTTTATATACAACTATTAAGATGAACTATTTAAATCTCACCTTGAATTTTTTTTTATTTAGCAAATTTAATATTTTTTAATAGAAAAATTATTTGACAATAAAACACAGAAAACTTGGAAACTTAAATTATTTGTATTATGCCATTTTAACTAAAAATGCTATTGACATCTATATCTGTAATAACATAAATGCATAAAATATCTGCATCTATAGCTATATACAAACCTTGAACCAAGTAATCTCTATATTCATATCAAGTTCAAAAGAAATTGTCATGATGTAGTGAAAGCAAACATGAAAATAAACTACAATTAAAAAAATGATTTTTAATTAAAACAGGTGAACACTTAAACCCAGATATACTTTCTCTTAAATATTCAAAATACATTTTTCTGAAAGACATGATTTGTATATCTATTCGATATCTGCTCTGTGACGTAAAAGATAATGAGGCTATATCGTAAGCAATTGTTTTTAATTGAATAATTTATATTTAAATCCAGTCTTGGATTATGCAGATTTATTCTAAGAGAATTTTAGATTATTTTGCTACTGGTTAATACATTTTTCATATTGGAATGCACTTATACTCTAAT
>JAPMOR010067877.1:247911-283426 GCA_026543865.1 Argiope aurantia | reverse complement strand
AAAAAAAGCTCTCAAATTGGTTTGCTCCTTCCTTTAGAACCACTGCCTGGTCTGCAAGTAGCTATCCAACAATCCTACGTTCCTTTTCTTCAATAACACTTGGGTTCTCCGATATTGCATTCTTTCCACAAGAGAAGGAGATGTCCAATAGAAAAAGGCATAGCATTCCACCCTGGGTCTAAAAATCGATATCTTGCTGCGATAAAAACGTGGACAGAGAGACCTACATTCAAGTATTCTTGGTATCTATCAAAGAATCCCCTTGAAAAACAAGCTGACCACTGAAAAGACCATTCAACTTTCTCTATATAAGAGTGCATAAACACCGAAGAGTGATCATCAAAGAGTGGTTTAATATCCCCAAGTCGGGTTTTACAGCTTTACTGCCAAAACGGTGGAAGACCGAATTGCAGAGTGAAGGGATGAGGGAGGATTCTTTAAGTTTTTTTGAAAGCGAAAACCGTAAAAAACTTCGGCCATTTCTCGGCTGGCCATGTTATATGGCAGTTATGACTTTCTTTTATTTTGTGTTTCGGTAAAAAAAGGGAAGAAAACACATGGTTGTAAATTTAATCAATTGAAAAAAAAATGTAAGTTGAAGATAAAAAAAGTTCTATTGGGAGTTGAAATTTATTTTGGTGGGTATATATTTGCATTTTATTGTTTTGAAGAATTTCACCGAGTGTAGAAGTGTCGTTTTATAGCGGGGTTAACCATTTATAGAAATTATACAAGCATCTAAATTTATTGTTTGGGAGCAAAAAAATATTTTGAAAACAATGATAAATTAAATTAGCTAGAATTTCTTTGTATCTAATGAATATAATCAGTTCGAATTTTGAAATATTTTGTATTATGTTGGTGTTTCATATATTTCATATTTGAAAATTCCGTTATTATCCTAAAAATATGTCTATATTGAAGAATTCAGAAATAAATAAGAAAACATAGGTGTGTATTCAAAGAGTCAAACTAAATTACATACAAATAAAAATACTATAAATGCTAACACTTCCATTTCCAAACCTGGAGAACAACGAAGAATATCCTTTTTCTTATTGCAAAATGAATATATTTCCAAAGCTAGTAACAAAATTCGTATATATCTATCAGGAAGCTAATAATATGAAAACACTGCTGTAAGACAAATTTGATACTACTACTGTAAAACAGCGAAAGTAAATTTAGATGGCATGCGCTTTTATGCTTATCACGTGGATATAACTGCACTGGAATCTCCTTTTTTTAATGAAAAAAAAATGCTTCCTAAGAATGCAATTTCAAATTTAGCAGTAATGTTTCAAGTCGAAATTTTTAAATCCTGAAAGCAGCAAATTTTATAGAATTTATATAAACATTTACTTAATTTACATTAACGGATATTGCCATTAGGATATTAACGGATAACTACATTAATGGATATCACCATAAAACGACTTTTCAGTTAACCATTTTTACCATAGTCATTCATTTTAACTATTTGGAACTTGGATTTCAAAGCACACTTCCCTTCGACTTTATTCCCTTTTCATGAATTTTGATGAAGGTGGTTAGTAATGATTTTCTTCTATAAATAATTATAATGTTAATGACCAAATTTAAATATCACACAGATTTGTTTTTTTAAGTTGTGAATATTGATTATGACATTTTATAGAAGTAATAAACGAAAAATATTCTTTTTATAAAGAATTTTATATTTATTATGCCATTATTTTCACACCCGTAGATATTAAAATTGCACACACAAATAAAAAAAAATAACTTTGAAATGCGATAGACTTACGCTTTATATTTTTGAAAGTATGAAATTAGTTTTGTAAAAATTATGAAACCTAACGATTCCCCGTTTCCTAAAGGTATATTCTATAAATAAAAATATCCTAACAAATATAATATTAAAAGTTTGGGATCAGTAGAAAAAAATTGATAGAGCTATTTCATTTAATTTATGAGAATTAGGATATTAGAGTGAATTATGTAGAATGAACACCATTAAAATATAAAAATACTTAGAAAGAACCGGAAAAATGACACGGAATACAAAAGACCAAAGAGGCTATAACAAGCATGCAAAGTGAGATTATGAAAATTAAATAATACGGAAGCTACATGATCGCAGTTATACGTACTACAGTTACATATTAATGGAGTCAGCCCATACTTTAAAATGAAATATCTATGCCATTTTGTTCTACAGAAGGCACTTTTTTTATTCCTTACGTTACGTGTAAAGTTTTATTAAATATTATTTTAAAGGTTGAAGGATCGCATAAAATTTTTCGATTTTGCCATTTTTGTAAGCTTTTTTTTTATATTCTCCAAAATTTTTACTTTCAGATAAAAGATTATATACCACAGTTAAAAAAAGGATTTTTTAATTGCAACTATATGTATATGAGCAATAGTCTTGAAAATAAAGGAAAGGTAAATAAAACATGTTATGCCCTGTTGTTGTTGTTGTTTCCAATGGCACTTGCCATAGGCAAGCCCGCTGTTATGTCCTGTATAAATATGAATGCTATAATTCCAAGAAGAAAGCAACAGACAATATGAAATCTTTTTCGACCGTACTACTTTAAAGGTTTTGTTTAATTATCTTCAAATGGTTTCTAATTACTGCCAATTGCTGAATTTTCAAATAGATGCTAAATGTTGGAACATTTCGCTTACTTCTGTTTTTCATAAAATCTCGACGAGCGACTCAGTTAAGATAAACATCTTTCGCAATATTAACAACAAGATTGCTTATGCGCCATTCAACTAACACAAACAATCTGTTGATCTTTTTCTTTCAGTTGCACTACTTCAAAGTTGTTTTCCGCTTTATTTACTCGACTCTGCATCGGTTTTAGATACCACCATTCTGGAAGAAATTGAAAAACAGAAGGAAAAAATAAACATTCGAATAATTTCTTACTTCAGACACAATACATTACCCAGTTCATTCAAACAAAAGCAAAAAAAAAAAAAAAAAAAAAAATGCTCCAGGCTTTTTCGCAAAGGCAAACGCTTCTTTCTTCCTCCACCAATTCGACTGTGTAGAAAAAAAAGGAAGAAAAGAAAGATTGTTTTATCACTGCGTGGACAGGGAGGGCTTTATCTTTAAAAGCGTCCCCACCCCCAAGGGGTTTAAAGCATTTCCCACCATTCGTAAATAAATATTCTTTCTCCTTCTCCGAATCGTAATTCTAATATCCCCGAAGCTCTCCACAACACGTCCTTGCATTCCTAAACAGAAGCGAAATCTGTGCAGGCTGAAGTTGCATGTAAAACAGCAACGACCAGGTAAGGAATGTATGCTTGGGAGACAGGTTTTCAGGCTGTTGAATTATGCATGCTGAAACGCGATGGGAGATTTCAGATGAGAGAGCAGAATAAGTGTTACTTGTATGTATGCTAATTTAGGGATAAAAACGAGATAGCTCATTTCAGGAAAGCTTTAGGAATGATTGGATTTAAAGTGTCTTCCTTTGCAACGGATGAATGCAGCAGGAAGCATAGATTCAAAAAAATTCGAAAATGGGATCTGCTTGCCATTTTTTTGTGGTTAATACTGTTCAGATAATGAAAGGATATGGCCGGTATCACGTTGGGCAAAAATGTGGCGCATTGTCATTCTTTGACATTTATTCATGCTAAAATACCCATATACCAGAGTTAGGGCTTAGAGAATCTGAGCAATTTAAGGATTTTCAAAAAATGGGTCTTTCTATTTGATTTATTTGTTTTCCGTGTTTAATTGCAGGCAGACAACGAAATGATATCTGTAAGTCTGTAATCTGTAAACAAAGTGAAGTCTGTAATAATAAGTGCAAATCAATGCTAAAATGACATGAATGGAGTTAGGATATAAGCAAATTTAACAATTTTAGGAAAATTATCTATCAGCTACATTCGACCGAATTTTAGTATTCACATTATTTGTAGATAACTTCATCACTGGTAGATAATTAAAAAAAAGAATATGGAAAATAATACGTTTGCTGAAAAAGTGGGGAAGCGCTGTTTTTGATATCTGACGATTGAAACAACAATTAGAATGACCATTTGAGATTATTCTTAAAGGAAGTAAACAATTATAGAATTCCTGAAAGATATATATTTTATATCTTTCTTTACTTTTTTTAATTGCAAGTTGCTAATGAAGGAAGAAAATTGTAGAAACTTTCTTTGTTATTATATGACTTGGTCTTGTTATCTGAGATTTGTTCAGGGTAAAATGATAAGTTTCCATTAAGAGATATACAATCTAAATACTTCAAAGAATTTCAAAAGGTGTCTCCAAGAATTATATTTCTTTAATCTTTAATTCTTAATAAAGGCAAATAAAACCAAATTTGTATCTTTTTTTAAAGGATGTTTCATAACCTCATTTTCGGCATAATTTCTCATTAAAATGAGTACTTTCATATTAAGTTTAGATTGGATGCGTGGGTAGTTGAATACGGTAGTGAGAATATTAACTTTAAGAATACCTGTTTGCCTTTGAAATTTAATCTGATTAAATAAAATTTGTTTACGTAGTAGCACAGATATATATATATATTTGGAATCTGATTTAAAAGGACTATTTGAGGGTGAAGAAAGGAAATGGTAAGACACTAATGAAGTATAATAAGAAATGTATATATACAGGAACTTAGGAGAATGCGCTTGAGTTAAACGGTTGATGAAAGCGAATTATTAAAAACATAAGCCTTATTGTATTTGTTTAATACAGGATATAAAATATTTTTTAAAAACTTTTAACAACATTAAAATACGAATTTTTGTAGTTTAGAGTATAAAGAGAGCTTCAAATAAATTTTTCGAATTGTTTTCCCGTGATTAATACAACATTTTCAGATGTGAAAAGATATAACTCAACTTTATATTTTTGGAATTGATACTGAAATGAGATATTTATTGATGCGTTATCATCATAAAGGTAGACTTTATAGCAGAGTTATATCTTTGTATAGTAAAGCATTTAGAGTGTGGATTATAGAATATAGATTTCCAGAAACTTTGGAGGAGGGATTTATCTCGCTTTTTAGTGAATAACGAATACGGAATGAAAAGATATATATGAATTAAAATATATCATGATGTATCAAATTTATTAATGATATTACATACTGTTTATTCTTGGTATTTTAATGTTAATAGGTAGTTTCAAGTGAAGTTTAATGTAAAATATGTATGGGAAAGTTGAATAAAATTAGCTAAAAAAAGAAAAAAGACCTTGCTCTAAAATTCATATATATTAAAAGATGCCTTTTTAATGAGAGCCTTCTACATTTGAATGAGAGTCATATATATATATATTTATATATATATATATATATATATATTGCAAAACTTTGAAAGGAAATACTCTGTATTCATTTTTGTTTGCTTTCTGCTATTTACACATACAAAAATAGTAAAGAAATGTAAAGCATGAAGTTTATGACGCAACAAGGAATTTCACATTTTATTGTATTTTAGATTTACCTACACGAAAGTCTACTTTTGAAGAGCATAATTAAAATACTTCTTGAAAAATGGTTACGGCGTTATCATCCTATTCAATAGATCGTCTTTCATCATAAGTTAACTAGTAAATATAAAGCATTTTCAAACAAAAAATTTTTATTAAATAATATCGCAAAAGAAAATTTTTGAACTCGCTTTTAAGATTTCATTTTTCCGTTTTATTTTAATATTGAAATATATATAAATTTATTTTTGCGTGTAATATTAAATATATGAATGCAGCTTCTTTCAAAAATGCAAAATATTTTGAGCTTCCTTCAAAAGTATAATGGAGTCAATTTATGCTTCTGAGACATGCATCAAGCCTGCTAAAGCAGTGAGATAATTTGTGAAATAACATATATCACGTGACTTAGAGATCACTGGAATTAAATTCAAATACAAATTCTTATTGTTAAGTAGATAAATATTGAAAAGTGAAGAAGAAAAATGATTGCAAATAAGTTGTAATTTTTTATATTTGTGAATTTTTAGTAAATCAGATATAGGCAATTTACTCTACATTACTAAAGCGGGATATACTTACGAAGAAAAGAGGATTTCAACAAAAAACTAATCCACTCATTTGCGCTGTTACGTGTTTATAACATAAAAGTAAAGCATGTAACTGTAATTACATGCTTCCAATTTAACTGGAAAAACAGAAAAATTTTTGTAATGTTTTTTTTCTCTCAATTAGGCAATGCAAATATCTAATTGAGAAACTTGATAAACTTAAATTGCATTTGTATTTTCATCAGAAAATTAAATATAAACAATTTTGCTTATCTTACCTATGAGATATATATATAAAGAAAAAATATATGTTAAAACCTCCTTTCACTCAAACCTGCAGCCACAGGTTTCCGTAAGAACTAAGTCAGCAGCACAAAGCGACGAGTGGCATAGCAAGCACAAGGGCCCGCTGCCAACTGGGACAAGAGAGTCGTGGAAACTCGTTCATCAGAATGATGGATCACGCTTTCAATATATGGCAATTCGATAGCAGAGTTTGGTTTTGATGGATACTCGGAGAACTTCACCAGCTTCAAAGTAGTGAATTTCTGATAGAAGCACCATTGTTCGAAGTGCTTTCAATTTGGGTTACAATCCCCAGAGAAATAAAACATTGATATAAAATATATAAAGATGCAAAAGATTATATAGCAATTTAAAAAATGATTTACTATCAATAAGACAAGATATAATTTTCTATTATAATTTGATATTTTTATAAGAAATTCGACAATATATGCATTGTAAATATGTAATAAATTCAATATGTCTGGGTTTGTAAAATTATTTATATTCTAATATCTAGAATTAAAACTTGAAAATTATTGTCACTCTAATTTTAAAGTTGAATAGGCTTCTAACTTTCGCACACTTTTCAATAGCTGATATCTCTGATTTTATAGATTTGTTATCTCTAACTTTTCTGAAGATCTGATATCGCTAGCTTGCAATATCGTGTGAAAATCACAACAATAAATGCTTTCTAGGCAATATTTCGTTACAATCACACACAGTAACGTATGTAAAAAACTCATATTGTTTTTTGTTTTTGTTTTTTTATATTTGGTACACATTTATTTTCTAACAATCCCACATCGTTTGTTGTATTTTTTAAAAACCTTTACATTTGGTTTTTGGATTCTATAACAACAACTAACACATTACGCATTATTTTATTAACTATATGCTAGCAAATCATGCATTTTAATGTAATAGAACAAGTAAATCAATTTGAAAAAGTTGTACGAATGTTAGATAATGCAGAGATTCTAACATGTTCTGAAAACCAGGCTTAACAATGCTATCATTTTCATCGTGAGATAGAAATATACAGGTTATGTCAAAGAAGTGGAAAAATCGTTTATTTCTTTAACTAACTTGGTACAAAAAAACCAGCGATTCTTTGAGAAAGCGCATAGTTGCGAAGAATTAATTTTATTTGCTCTTTCAACAATTAAAAACTTCTCTGTGGACCTTCGAATGTTCAGTTTTCCAAGTTTTCTTCTTCTTTCTATAGAAAGTCGAACTTGAATTTACCAGTTATTTAAAGTGACCAAACTTATTTGTAATTAGTAAACGTCTCTCCAGTCTTGACTATTGAATGATGTGTAACTAGATAACTGGGAAGCATATAAATATGCAGAATTTTAAAACTTGTTTAATATCAATTTTTACAGAAGTGTGAATGTTCTTATCCTACTCCCTCTCTCTCACACACAAACACACCTTACTATCAGGTTACATCTGTATTATTCTGTTAGTCCGAATAAGATAAAATTTGAACTGCGCATAACTCAAATAATGCGCTATACTAAATAAAAATATTTATTATCAAAATTTACCAGTAGATGGCGCTATAACACAAATGATAATTATTTACGTATTTTGAGAACGTGAAATATCACTTGCATGACAGCGCATGTGTATTGTGTATTAACATTATTCTTAAGATAAAAAGAAAATACCTTCGTGATTCTACACAAAGATTAGTTATTTCTTTGCAAATCATGAATGTTGCAAAAAAAACAAAAAAGCAATGTTATTGATAAAATTGCTAATGAAGAATTAATGGTAAAATTGTTAATTGCCTTAATGGTGAAGTTAACATCGGCAAATCTCGAAATTGGGCCCTCATGCTATCCAAGAATCACCCTTGAATCCTGAAACAATGATACATTGTTGTGGTTTTACGATTATCTTTATAATTCTGCCGTACTTTCTGAGGAAAAAAAGCCGAATCCAAACTCGTTCCGTTATAGACACCGGTGCCATAATATGTTGAGGGATCTTGTAAAGACACGACTTCAACAGAGTGTATGCCTTAAGGACCATTTCATAGAGTATGCTATTTTCATGGAGTATTGCGTACCAACTTGAGTCGAGGGTCAAGTTAAATAAATAAATAAACAACGCTTTTCATTTAGTAAGGCTGGTTACACACATAGCGAATTTTTCCGAAGCGGTTGACTCACTGTCGCCGGCATAACAACAGTAGTGTATTGAATTCTATTAGAGCTTACACACTTGGCGGAAAAATTAAGGCGCAGTCAATTTGCCTTCCAGCCGACTTTGTGCAGACATCGGTTGCCACTGGCGCCAAAGGTATTTTTACCGTACCGATCAAATACTGGCGCAACTAATCAAATGTAAATTTACACACACGGCGTTTCTTTAACGTCTAGAGTTGCATTTTCACAGTACGTCTAGAGTTGCATTTTCACAGTTTCACTTTCTGCGTGAAACATTTTTTTTAGTATCAATAGATTTTCATCTATTATGAACATGAGTGAGTTCAATATCGATAATGAAATTTTAATTGCTTTAATCCAAGAAAGGCCAGTTTTAGGGATTTTTAAAGACAGAAACGCAGCGGTTGACATGAAATTTGTAATGACTTTGATTTATCGGACGAAAAAGAGAAACGATATATGGGAAATCCCTACTTTCTCATAAGTACTTACTAGAAAAAAGATAGGGTCGTAAAAAATCTAATTTTCAGAATCTAGAAATTATAGCAATAACACTCTCCAGTTCCAGAGAAATTTATTTACGTTGTACTATTGTTTCTAGATTTAATTATCAATTCTTTTTTTTTATTTCTGAGCTGGCTATTATTCACAAACGGTTTTTTTAAAAATAAAAACATAAACAATATTTGAAAATTAGTTATTAGTTATATTAGTTATATTAATATGTTACGTTTTTCAAAAAAAAGTTTTATTATGCTTTTGACTTATTTCTAATAAATCAAAAATATTTTACAAGTAAAAAAAATAATTGAAGAAAAACCTGTTCCCTTGCAATACTTGTTTCAAATAAGCAAGCCATATATTTTACAATTATCTGTCTCTAATATCATAGAGATCAGAATATTTTTATATTGTAGATGTATGCCAAAAATCCCTGCCTGCATTTGAAACAAAATATCTATAGAATGTTTTTCATATTGTTTGCTTTGAAACCTCCTTTTATAATATTCTCTCCTTGAATAGCTTCCAATCCTATTATTGAAATTGTATTCTCAATCATGTATCCATCTCTATCTCTAACGCAATTATGAAGAATAATACAGGCTTTAATAATATCATGCACAAATTGTGGTAGAACATTAAACATGTGACTGGTGCTTATAAAATGTTGCAGGTCGAGAAGACTTCTTAAAAACACAGACTTTTATTTCTTGCGACAAACAAACATTTAATACATTATAAAATATCACACCGACACAAACAACGAACACAAGTTTAAAAAAAAGAATCTGAAGCAATCTATTTCTAAGTATGCGCGCACACGTGCTTCTGCTCTTAGATAGAGTGAAAAAAACCTTTGCATAACATTTGCATAAGACCGTCAAATAACATCTTGCATAAATAATTGGGAGCATCCTTTTATTTCATGTGATAAATCGATTCGAACGGGGTTCGAATCATCAACAGTTTGTGTACACGCATGTGTACACGAAAGAAAAACCCAATATGAAACGAGCATCCTATTTCTGCTAACAATAAAACAGTGTTTACTGTCTGTAATGCCCATTAACACAACTGAACTGTAATACTAATTATAAAACTAATATATATTAATATTAATTGTATATTGATTTCTAATTGTATATTTATGTGTATAAAACGTATCTCTGGTCAAATTTGTATGTTTTTAAGCATTAATAAACAAATGCATTAATAAACAAATTTACCTTCAAAACTTTATAACAACAATGTATAAAAATAATTGTAAGGGAAACATTTATTGTACTTAATGCAATTTAATATTCCAACTTATAGATTTCAAAAGTTATTGCCAGCCTTTGAATGGAACTGAATGGAATTCCTCATTTTGGTATTTTTGTACTAATATATTTTAGCCGCCCATGTAATCCACCAAAGAAAAGCTTCGGCATTCTGAAGTGTTTGAAGAATTTCAATGTCAATGTCTTTTTATCTCAAATCTTCAAATAATGTGTAAAAATCTCCTAACTCCTCTCTTTTTTCATTAATTGAATAAATACAAATAAGTAATTTTTTCCTTTTCCTCTTCTTCGACAACAAAATAAAAATTAAGACGGAATCCGCACTCTATTCATTTCAAATTACACTTAACCAGTAAATAGTGTAAATAACGTGGTTAAATAAACTTATTTGTTGATGAAATTGCCCCGATTCTTACGACAGCGACGGACATTTTACTGATGTGTGTGTAAACCTTTGATTTCTGGGAGCGGTAACGATAAAATATCCGCAGCGGAAAAAAGCGCTGTGTGTGTAACCAGACTAAGGAAGTAATGCCATGTCATTGATAAACCGGTAGTACCTGGTTGTCTCCTATGCAGCTCAAAAGAACGTACTGAATGGTAACTGGTGTGGTATCTCTAATATTTTCAAAATCCTAAAGGCGAATTTTTTTAGCAATTATAATTAATATTTTATAATCGTTTTTACAATCTATTAAAATAGAGTGGTAAATCACATTTTTCATATTAGGATGTGAAATTTATATTTTCATCAAAAAAGTTCCAATTTGCATTTTATGAATCTTTAATAAAATATTTAAATTGATCGGATCAGTACTTCAGGTAATTGAATTGATCATTGTAAACAGTGAAATCAAAGATAGTCGAAAAATTGGAGAGGCAAAAATTAATATGGAGATATATTCTTCGAAATTTATGATATTTGCTTTTAAAATACCATAAAATATATAAGTAAATACCGTGATGATTGTCTAAAATTTGATTTTGTTTTTTCAAAATAGGTTTGATGTTATCTTAGATAATTCCCTGAAAATAAATATGAAATGGGAGTGAAACCTTCATGAACCAAATTAAACAGAAATCGAAATATTTAAAAATATTTTTGCAACATTTTTTAAAGGAATAAATTTTATTAGTATAAAAATTCCTTTATCTGTTTAAATTTCTATTTCCGATTAAATTTCTATTTCCTATCCTGCATTTGCTTAAATTCGAAATTCATCTGTTAATTGAGAATTTTCAATCTCTGACATGAAATATTTCTTAAAAGAAATTAGTAGCTTTCTTAAGTAAAAATACGATCAATAATTTTAAAATTGATCGCATTTTCCCAATTAATTATTTATTTAATAATTAAAGATCTATAAAATTAATTGAATTTTTTTCTTCCTTTTTAAGTTAATGCAAATTAAAAGAATTAAAGTCAACTCAACAGAAATGCAAATGCTTAGGCGGAAAATATTTTATCAATCATTTTTTAGGAGTAAAATTGATTTTGGCTAGTTATTTGACTTTAAAATTTCGTTTTTTAAATATAAAACATTATTTTTACTCGTATTGATAGTTATTAAATTCTAAAAAAAGTTTATCTTTCAATAACTCTTTCTATTTATTATAAGATATAGCAAAAGGATATTTTTTTCCATTTTATATATATTGGGTGATGTAGAAATTTAAAATAAATTTCTAACAACGATTATACACCACATGAAAAGCAACTTTTTATTTAGAAAATTTGATGGGCGACTACAACAAAGGGTTCTATGTTTGAAAATTAAGTAAAGGACAAAAGATATAATAGTATACGATCTAGGTTTCATGCAATATATAACTTAGCAATATTTCAACATCACAATTGCATAAATAAAAATATAAAAAATCATTTCCAGTATGCTGAATCTAATGGCAACAAACGTTTGGAGAAAAAATAAGGAACAAAATACTTGACTTCTCGAATAATACACACTTCTCATGTTATTATTTTTGTAGTTGTGTTGTTGTGCCAACATGAATTTATATTCCATTAAACTCCGGAAACTTATTAAATATATCTTTCTCTTTTACTTAGTTCACAGGACATAATTCTTCTGTAGTGATCAATATTTACGCATTTAATTATTCAATATTTATGTTGGTAGAATTTGTTTGTCATGACAAAAATGTCAAACAAAATGACATCTCTAGTAGTTTCTTGGTGGAATTCTGAATCACTGTGTATAATGAATTTTAAAGTAAAATTTAACAACTGCAAACGAATGCACGTTTAGTTAAAAAATATGATAAACTGTTTAGGTTAGATTTTTCAAAAATAAAATTGTCCAAGCTATGTAATAGTTTTCCTTATCGTGAAGTTCAGCGCCAATTTTTCTAATGGAAATTATCAAAGTAATGTAAAAATTTCCCAGAAGATTGTGTAAAAATATGAAATGATTCCAAAGAAAAGCAGCATTTAAAGAAAAACTAAAGGAAACTTCTTGAAGGAAAATTTTACGACATAATCATGGTTAGTAAAAAAAAAAAAAAAAAATCTGTTTAAAATAAACATTTCTTAAAAACAAAGTAATAACCATACTTTTTTTCCAACAAAAATTATCTAAAAAAATTATGGCATTTTTTTATTGAAAAGAAGTGTAGTTCTTTTTAACAGATGACAGTTAATCTTTTTTATCTCCCATAAATTTTATCTACTTAACTTTCGTTAGTTCTCTAGCAAATGCGAAAAAAAGACGGGAATGCAAATAAATTTTCTCATTTATTTGCATGAGGACTTTTACTAATTGGATTTCTAATGTGTAAAACTTCTTAAACGAGGAATTATTAAATGAAGTTATTTGTTAGTTATTTATATTATAATATTGGTGAGGAGCGCAAAAATAATTTTAAAATCAACGAAAGGAACAAATTAAGATAAAAAATAAAAAAGAACTCGCCTTAAAATAAATATATGTAGTATGTAGCTACAAATATTTCAGGATTTTAATGATCAAGACTTTCTTTAAAAAATACAACGATTTTTATTTTTCATAAAGTGTTTCGCTTTTTTCCGAAAGTCTGTCTCTAATATCTATTCTACTTTAAAAACATTTTTAAGATTACATTTCATAAAAACAATTAATTGTTTAGTTCTTGAAGCCTTTCGTCATTGTACAAATACATACTATACATAAATATATAGGTGCGAACTATTGTGGGTATAAATATGAGTCTGCCCTTTCTTTTATGAATTTCTATTTGATACAGCTTAATGAACAGAATCAGACACTTTTATTAGGCAATATTAGATTTAAAAAATATATTGTACTACGTATTATCCATATACTTTGCCACATTACAATTTTATATATTGAAGCTAGAAATTTTTGTTAACAAAAGGAAATAAGCAACTTACGTTATTTACATTGTAGTTTTATAGAAATGTAGAATAGGAGTTTCTTCGTTTGCAGCAGTATTTCAGAGAAAGCATAAACTTTCACGTTAATGTTGGTGATAATTAAGTGTTTGAATGATGATGTAGATGTTCTTAATTACGTCGTTAAAGCACTGTCATCACAATAAACATAGTAAATGTTATGAGTAGTAACTGCAAGTGTCATTTACATAAATACTAGACAATATGAGACAAGTTGCAGCAATTTCAAAATTTGAACTAATATGTTCAAAAAATGTATTTAAAGTAAAGATCAGTATAAGGTAATAATAATGTTGCTTTCTAATATAGAAGTAAATTACATAATTTATAGTCTAAAACAAACTACTAAGTGCCCGCGCCATTTGAAGGAAAAGATTAAAGTCATTTCTGAATTTTTAGATGCATTTTACTTTAAAACCAAATTAACAACATAATTCATTTTATATACTTAATGTTAGTAGTATTCTCGAATATATTTTAATTTCTATCAATATAATGCATCCAGACACATTAAATATAATCTGTTTGGTGAGTGTTTCTAACGGACGTGTAATGTCTTTAACTATGTGTATTCTACATAAAAAAACTCCAAAAAATTAAATTAAAATTTCATATAATTAATAAGTTCGCTTCTATGTCACAGGAATATTTCCTAGAGGAGAGCTGTTCTGCATGGTTATTAAATGAATATACATTTACTTTTATCGTATAAATACATTAAAGAATATTTTTTAAAGTAACAATATCTGTAGTTCACATAAAATACTAAATTTAAAACTCATTTTGTGTCAATGGTTAATGGTAACATAAGGCAAAATAAATATCGTTTTTAAAAATTAAAAGATTTTTAATTATTCTATCTTTACAATCTTTCAGCATTATTTTCAATATATTTTATTGCAATTTGTCGAACATGTTAGAGCACCGATCCTCCTATAAAATATATCAAAATATGCAATATAGATAAGAATTTTCCCTCTTTTATGATAAATGTCTAAATTTCGTCTAATTATTATTTTCAACATTATTAGCAAATTGTTAATAAAACCGTAAAATATTTTAAGTTAATATGTATTAGTAGAATTTAATTGCAATAATTAATATTGGTTATTAAATTTTTGTAAGTATGTCGTTCTGCGTAGAGCATCCTCGCAATCAACTTTACACTGTAATACACCATTTCACTCCGTGTGCTTCTTTATGATTTTCATATATGGTGTACACGGGGTATTTTAATTATTTTGTCATCACTTGGTGTTGTGCACTTTTAATTGTCTTAACTCTTTTCCGTCGTAAATGAGTTTTCCTTACATTCATTCAATACCACCTTCAGTCTGATTTCAAACATTTTTTTCTATTTCGTAATAAACAAGATCTTGTTCAAGCTACAACAAAACTTTACAACATTTTTTGGCTGTCAATCAACACTTTTTGGTATTTTTTATTTATTATTTTTTTATGCTGCAATAACTCATAAAATGAAAGAATACAAAAAAAGAAAAAAATGTCCAGATTGATAATTAACAGAAACATGAAAAAAAGACCAGATTTGAAATCCAAAATATGCTACGAATTGAAGAATTCTACTAATAATAAGATTCTGCGTTAATGATTTTTAAGCACTCATGCTCATCAGTTCTAATCAATGAAGAAATGCTGCGTCTTATTAACTTAAGAAAGATGTGCTTCTTTCTCTGGTTATTCCACTATAACTTTAAAAAAGAATCAAATCGAGAATAGTTTAATTAGTTCTTTATTGGTTAAATTATCTTTCAAATGCCTTATAACTTTATGATGTTACTGCAATTACTATTATTTCTTTGAATCATCAAATATTCGAAATGCATTTTTTCCAAAAGATTTAAATAATTTTGGTAACTACTGCGCATACTTTAAAATTTCTTTCGCGTAAATTAATTACCGAAATAACTAAATCAGCTAATATGCGCTCTTTTTTACTTTATATCTAATTCGATTAATTCTTGGACTCGAAAGAAATTTTAAATAATAATTCAGACAATTTCAATTATCTCATAAAATAATTTAAAATTATATGGTTAATATTTCTTCAATTGTTTATACGTTAAAATTTTCAGATTTTATTTTGAAAATTAGTTTTCAAAATTGCGATCAGAAAAATATTTTAGATTTATGTAGAATAAAATCTTAGAAATTATAAAACATTTTCTTCCTCGTGTGAACAATTTAGGGACAAATTTGATTTAAAAAAATTATGAAATTTATTCAATGTGTATAATTTAAATATAAATTAATCATAAACATATAATTTTTTCTATGACAATTTTTTTTCTCCAAAAATTAAATGTGGACGTGGTTGTTTGGTTGCAGAGTTAATGCTCCATGACTGAAATTCCAAGAGTTCACTCACCGATTCCTCTAAAAACGCCATACATGTCAGCTTAAAAAATATTTATTCTCCAAATACCGAAGCTGATGATTGATGCTAGAGAATCGTTTCAAATCTAGTCATCGTAATCTAATTCAAATTTAAATGTTTCTTCAGAAATAATTTTCTTATTGCTTTAAAATAAGGAAGATGATCCATTCATATTAAACTAATGCAACAATTATTTCTGCAAAATGATACAATCAGATACGTGAAAAGATTTTTTGCTTCATAAATTACTATTAATTATTCATCGCCTCTGTTTCCCCAATGTTCCTAATGAATATTGGAACAAAAGATATTATAATATTAAGACTAATAGAATGAATTCAGAGAAGAAGACATTAAATAATTATATCTAAATATTTGTATTTGGGGAACTGAATATTTGTATAACAACTAAATCTTCTCATCTTTAAAATAAAAGTAAAAAAAGAACACAAGAATGTTTTTCCAATTTTCTTTTCCCTCAAGGAACAGACAAGCCGTCCGAACACTCCGCAGAGACCACATACCACGAAATTCAGGGAAAACCATTTGCCTCTAGGGAGTTTATATGCTAAAGAATGGGGAATAAGAAAAAAAAATCAAAAATAAACAATGAAAAGTCCTTCACAATAACGGTCCGTCTAGCTTTCTCCACATATCCCTTTATTTTTTTATTTATTCAAATCTATTTATATTCGTCCCTACCTTCCCAAGCCCATTCACATATTCAAAAGATACAAAGAAAAATTTTTTTTTCTTACCATTTTTCCTTTTCTACGTTTTTTTTCTTACCATTTTTCTTATCCTTCTATTTATCTACGGTTCCCGAAATCAATGGTTTCGGCGTCTCTTCCAGGCTCTAGAAATTAAATGAATCGTAGGCAGAAAAGTGGAAAGAGATAAAAAAATGCAACAGAAAAAATGATTGAAAGAGGATGAAAATATAAGAAAAAAATAATAATAAAATAAAACGAACTTGAAGAAGAAAAGAAACTTTTGGGGACTCTTTTTAACTCTTTTCTACCACAAATACTATAAGAAGAAGCTCACTTGGTTTCGTAAATATTTGATTTATTTTTCCAACGATGCTTAAGTCACATTATAAAATCTTGGAAGAAAGAGATTTAGAGGAGGAAAGTACCGTATTCTTTTTTCTCCGCTTCCTTTGGAGATATTTGATCATTTCCTTTAATTTGCTTGATTCCATTGCAGTGGAGCGAACATTTATTTTTTCGTGTAGCAAATATTTTTTACTCTACGTCTAATTTTTTCAGAAAAAAATCGTGTACAACTAGAATTGAAGTATGTCTTAGTTTAACATAAATTTGGTATAATTTTCCTAATCATCTAAAAAAATTGTGTTTTCGTCAAATCAACAAATACTTTCAACAAAGTATTCAAATGTGGAATTGAATCAAAATTAACTTTGTAAATGCAAATTTTAGATTAGAATGTGGGTAATTGACTCAAAACTAATTAATTTGTTCAGTCAGCTTTATTTAATTTTATTTTATTGGTGTGATGAAAACAAAAAAGTATTTTTCCAAGACTAAATTTGAATATTTAAAAAGAATAATTTTATTTAAAGACTTCATCAAAAGATAATGATTATTTAATGGAAATATTTTATTTTAATTAAGCTTAAAAATATCAAATGAGCAAATATTTATCTTAAACCCTTTTCTTTACTTTAATTTATAATTAATTAATTTTTTTGTACGTTTTTGCTTTTATTTTCTTATTTTTCAATGGATTAAGCATAAGATATTGCAATCCTTTTATTCATAATAAATACAAAAAATTGCTGATATTTAAAGAGTGTTCAATGTCAAATGCCATAATGCGTAATGAAAGCATTTAATTTACAAGAAATTTAAAATTTATTTTAAAATTAAATTTCTATTAAATTTAAGTTGGGATTTCAATAACAAACAGTATCAGCCTTAATCAGTTTACCATTTTGAGAAAAAAAACTAAATAAAGCTAATTTCTCTAAAATATATCAAATAATCTCCTTTTATTTTCATAATATAATTCATTTTTTATTATTTTCTTGATAAAAATGTGTAAAAAAATGCACCGAAGTCAAAACTTTTGACGAAATTCAGCCTATCGGCTAACTAATAAATCTGCAGACATGTACAAAAATGTTAAGAAGAAAGAAAGAAAAAGAAAGAAATTCATTAAAATCTGTCGTGTTATTTGTAATATGAGAATACTTTTTTAATGTGTAAAAAGTCAGATCGAAGACATTTAATACATATCTTCTATATCAGAATTATAAATTTGCAATGAATTTTCAACCGGATTCAGAAAAATATAGAAAATTGATCTTTCAGTGCAATATTATGAAGGTGGTAATTAAAAACGTAATGGTTTATTGTTTTGCATTTCCTTATTAGCACAGAATGCCTAACAACATTTTTATATCTACATTAAGTTAGCCGATTTTAGAATATCGAAAAACATCTGGAGATATCGTTTAATATCTTGTGCTAATAAGGCTGTGTATACAGATTCGTGAGCATTTTTTTATAAAATTTTATGCATAATCATAACATATGCATAGTCATATTTAACTTCATTGTAAAATGGAAATAAGCCAAAATTTATAAGGTACAGATAATTTCTAAATTTCTTATATTAGCACAGTATTTCGTATAACACGACTATTTTCAAAAGCAATACAGCTGATCATACAAAAATTGATTTATTGTTGATTTTACTTTTTAATTAATTACTTTATAAGATTTTATAATTTGAGGCATAAAATTGTCTCTCTAATTTTCAACCGTGGGTGAGATTTTCCGCAATGATTGATCTGAAACTAAATGTAAAAATTTTTGAAGCAACCAAATTTTTGTGTTAAAAAAACCATGTGTCATGAATGCTGTTTGCTTTTACTTATGTGTTAAATCACTAATGAACCTGTAATAAAAAATCATCAAACCTGATTGTTAAGAAAATAAATGAATTCATTTTCATAGTCTCAATTATTAATTTAAATGTTAGTTTCAAAGTAAAAACATAAAAAAAATTTTCCTTCAAAATATAATATTCTGAAAACTTCCATAACTATTTTTTAATAAATGTAGTGACGAACGTCTGATAACGAGCGCCATCTGCTGGCCAACAGGCGTTGATGCTTGTTAGACGGAGTGCAGACGAGATGAGATAGGTCTGAACGAAAGTCAGGACGTGTGAGACGAGACGGGTCTCTGAACGAAAGACGCTACGTAACACGTGAATTAATCCTCCGACGTTTTCGACGAAATCCATTTAATGTTCATTTCTTTTGTTAATGTAATTGTTCGTCCTAAATGTAATTAAATGTGCGTGATTCTAAATAGTAGTGATTCCTGAGTCCTACATAAATATTATGAATACTAAAAGAAATCAGATTAATTTTATATTAAAAGGATACTATAATAATAAATTAGGATTTAAAAACTAGAAAAACAAGAAATTTTTATAAACGGAATATTTAAAACTTTCATATTTAGGTTTACGCTTAAACTCAGCTGGTTGTTTATCTACTTTTCTGAAAAATATTAACACTAAAAACGTGACAATAATTCTAGAAAAAAAAATCGTGATTTGAAAGTCAATACTTCCCCCCCCCATAAAAAAAACCAATTAATGGGGCTCAATTTTCATGAAAAAATGTGTTTTAATATATTTATAATGTTCCTTACACATTGAATATTTAACTTGACATAATGAAACTAAACTTTCCAAGAAATTAGAAATATTGACATCAAGAATGACATGATATGCACACACACACGCACAGACACACACACACACAGGGAGAGAGAGAGAGGGAAAAGCTATCTTCTCACATTGTTGAAATGTCATAAAGCATCGCTGGTATGTTATCCCCGCATAGCAACTTCTAAACTGTCCTTTTTTGTTTACAATAAATTGTTTGTCCATGCATATAATTTAAGAATAAACCCAATAAACTGTTATTTTCAGGGCTCTGAAAGATAGTCCAACATAATGAAATTTATTCCATTCCTCTCCTTGCCGTTGAGCATTTTATTGAGAAAAAGAGAAAGGAACCAAAGGGAGAAAAAAGTGCATTCTACCAAAAACAAAACTGGAAGTCAAATGAAATTTAACCGTTCTTTTTCCGATGTAGATAAGAAAGTAAACGTCTACTTCTGTGAAAGATTCTGGTGGCCATGATTACAGCATAAAAAGCAAGAATTCATTTTTTGGAATAAAATACCTTTACGATCTCTGAATGTTCCTCAATCGTGTTTTTTCTGAATATGGGCTATCATGAAGAAATTTTGCTTTGTTATGATAAGAGGAAATCGTAAAAGCCTCATTGTGTAATTAAAATTTAATTGCGTAAGTAAAAAAATTAACAAAATTGTTAATCATTAATTTAGCAGTAATCGAGAAATATTGATAATATTATTACCCATTCCACTAATAAATAAAAACTAATTTTCCAATAAAAAATAAAATTAAAATGTAATCTCCAAAAAAAAAAATGAAAGACTCAAGCAAACATGAATTATAGCCTTTTTTACATAATTTAAAAATTTAAAATTAATTTTTAATAAGCTAAAATTTAAAATACTAGAAAGAAAGATTTAGTACATGACTTAACCATTATTTACCGCATTATTGTACCAATAGTTTTTCAATTTTATGTAGGCATCATTGAACAAATTTTGGTGCAGAATAACCTCAGGATAGAGAGATAAAACTTTTTTAATTATTTAAATTAACTTAATTAATAATTGAAAATTTGCTTACTGTCTGAGTTAAACTCGTCGTATTTTTTTTATAATACCTTAAAAAATAGTTATAATATGTAAATATCAAACTGGTTTAAAAGGTAATTTTAAGAGTTGTCGGCATATAAAAGCTTAACCATTCAGCACCGGCAATTAATTTTTTGGACAACAAAGGCTAATTACTGAAGAGAAGTTCCACTGTAATATAAAAGCGGATAGCAAACAATAGAGCGATGTTTAAAAATAAAACTCCATACATGAAAAATATAAAATTAGCGCATAACGTTATTGGCATTAGATGTAAAAACACAATATGCAAAAGGAAATGAGAATACAAATTGAAAAAGACTTAGAAGAACTTTAGGAGAAAGATTCATGAAATTCCAAGTAATGAACGTAAAACAAACGGAGAAGCAAAATCGAAACTGACGTTAATGAGTCCAAAGTAGCAATAAATCAATTATATGCATTTCAAAAGTTACGATTCATTGAAATGAAGTCCTTATGTTTTGGAGAGATTAATAAATACTTCCAGGCGAAACACTTCTAGACATTTAGGTTGTTAATTTGCTTAAAGAAACAAGGTCTGAAAAAACGAATAATAATATATCAAAAGTGCTGCAATTGTCATATTATGCTGCAAGTAAGGCGATGTTTCCGACTAACAAGGCAGCAGACTCCACATAAAGAAAAAAGGAAAACGAAGGAACAACATTATCTGACAGCTTTCTTAATGTTGCAAAACTGAGTGGAGAAATTTGTGTAAGCACTCATGGACGGAAGAAAAATAGGAAAGGAAAAACTGTTTTTACCCTACCGTCTTACTAATTTACGTGAAATGGATGCAAGTTTTGTTCTAGTGAAGATGAAAAAAAAAAACTCTCATTTAAGCAAATGTATTCAGTCAGATATAAAAATATGTGGAATTTTTCTATTCCATTTTCTATTTTAGTTCTTTTTTTCATGCTAAGAGAGTTGAAGCAGATGTTCCCGACATTTTTTTTTCTTTTTTTGTCTTTTCGCTTTTCAAAAGAATTTTATCTTCTGTGATATACGTAAGAACGGATGCTTTCTTCTAAAGATATTTTTTGGTATCAAGGCTCATTTTGGAAAAATGATAAATCACTTCTTTTTCTTTGGCTCGTTTTCTTTGCCTTTTCTCTCCGATTCTTTTTTGTTCTTTTCTTTTCTTTTTTTCTTTTAAATTTTATGTGATGTTGAGCATTATGTAAGACCGTCAAAAACACTTGGTGCTTATTCGGAATCGTTTTATAATGGAGTATATTTAATCACGGTTTTCAGTAAAATTACAGAAATTAATAAGATTTTGATATTTGATATGAGTTTATGATTTATAAAGAAAATATTAATCAAAACGCTCCTCTTTCTTTTTAATTTTTTTATACTTGAATTTTACTTTAAGCTTAGAGGCAACTTCTTACTCTACAATTACTTATTTCACATGATACGATATTTCAATGCCTTAAGAAATGTCTTTTTAGATTAAATTCCAATTAATTTACTGAAAATGAAATTAATTAACATTAAGATAAATTCCATGGAATTAGTCTTTTCTTTTAATTATATTCGTCAAAATTAATTAAAATTTCACTCGCCCTTATTTTATTTGAATAATGAAAAAAATGAAATTATTTAGACCTCAATTGCATTTAATTAATTACAAAATAAAATTAAAAGTTAATAAAAATTTGAAAGATAATTGGAGATTACGAATCAATAAGTTTTAATTATTGTAATTAAAGACAATTTAATTGTAGAATTTATAAGTAATTAAATACGTTTATTTTTTCTTAAAGTATATTTAACCTTAAGCAAAATATAAGCAGGTTCTCTCAACTTTTTTTAACATTTGATCAAGACAAACTTAAAAATTATTTGTTCGAGGAATATATTTATGAAAAATGCATTGACTGTTCAAAAGAAATGATTAAATTATCTATTTTAGATATATTTTAATTGAATGCTTTCGGTAAATTAACACTTTATTAAAATGTCTTTGTTACACAGATTTTCCATTAACATAAGTTATCTTTTTTTTAGAATGTAGATAAATGAAACAAACAGAGAATTCATAAGAATTAAAAATAATTATTTCATTCGTAATTTTATTATGATTTTTATTCAGTCCTAATTATTACTTATTTTCTTTAGAAATTTCCGAGAAATCTGATTAATTCTCTTCTATTCACTTTAATTTTTTCATAATTTGCGTGAAAGCATATTAATGCTTAATATATATATATATATATTGTTACAAACCTAGCTACGATAACTACTCTGGGACTAACCTACTACGCTAGGAATACAGTGCACTGAGAGAGATATTGCTTTCTTTACACCTCTATCAACCTGCAAGTATTCGTAAAACATGCTCCCTTTCTGCATGGAGAAAGTGTGTGATTGCTCTTTGTAATGACGTGGAGAAATCCATCATGCAACGAACTGCGGAAACAAATTTCCAACAATGAGGATATTGTTACAAACCTGCAATTCGGCTTCCCAGCATAGTTGGTTCTCTCATCAGAAAGACAGTTTTACAGTATTGGACGGAGTCCGGGTGTCGCGTCGGAGGTCCCAGAGCTTGGCGACAAACTTGGCAACCATTTGGGGATTGGGGACGAAATTTGCGACTTTGGCGCCAAAATAGATTATACCCGATCTAGCTAGAATTTTCCCGATCCTTTCATTAGGAACAGAGATACTCCTCGAAAGTTGCTGATTGGTTGAGAGGCTTCTATCCCCGCCTCCTGAGACCTATAAAAGGAGGCAGTCTGTGCTGCCAAAGTGGCCGTAGTCGGTATCGACGGTGAAGAACTGGTCTTCCAGAGATTAGCAGAGTAGCGACGGAGTCAAGCTAGTGCTGAACTAAGCTGTGCGCTACTGTCTGCAGTAGCGTTTTGTTGTGTGCTGCTATTTGCACGTCTCGCAGCTGAAGATAATTGTCTTCTCTGTGCTGTATATAGTTGTCCTGTGTGTCTTCGTGTAAATAAATGTCGTTGTTTTTATTCTACTGCCGCCTGCTGATTGAACGTTCTCCACACCATATAACTTCCAGTATCCAACTATCCAACGAACACGGGAAAATTTCGTAACATTTGGTGTCAGAAGTGGGGTAGTGGTCAACAGTATATGGTGCTGACGGGATCCCAAGCAAAAATGGCTGATAGCGGTAATGGTGAGTTATTGGCTCTGTTGGCTGAGATGAAGAAATCTATGGAAGCTGGAGAAGAGGAGATGAAGAAATCAATGAAAGCTTTTAAGGAAGAAATGAAAACCGGATATGAGGACATGAAGGGTGAATTGAAGATAGGTCTTTCGTCGTGGAAAGAAATTTTAGAAGATAAAGTTGACAAAATTGAAGACATCCAAGTTATCACAGAAGAAACTGAAGGAAGCAGCGAGAGAAAAGTGGAAGAAAAGATTGAAGATCGAATGGAGACCGGTGTCACCGAAAAGAAGCTTAACCATGCGGAGGATGAACCGAAGTTTAATAAGAGGAACGAACAGGGAGAATGTCAAATAATTGCGGAACTGAAACAGTTTTCTCCTAATTAGTCCCCCGAATTGGAACCGAAAGTGCAGGCGCTTGGGGATGGAGAAGATGGATTTTCTTCGGACGGGTCTGTTGGTGGCGATCCGCGCTCGATACCTATGAATGCAAGAGTTAATGCGACCCTGTTTGGATGGGATTCGTCCCGAAGATTAAAGGGACTACCTCTCTGCATCCTCTTGGTATCTACTTGCATAGTGACACGGAAGAAGACTACATGGCTGGAATCGCTAATCCCTGTAGTCACGGTCTCAATTTCCTCCAAGAATTCATCTTTGCTGTGGATCTGCATAGAAGTATGATGCAAATAGGAGCCGATGAATCTCCTGTGCATCTGGACATGTTACGTCGTCTCAGAAGGACCCTTCCAGCAAAAACGGATGCGCTCTTCAGAAGATCCTGTGTGGAAGGCGTCGTACAATTCTCGAGTGTCGAGAATAGGCCGGGTAGAGGTGGACGTATTCCCGTGAAAGCTTTGGCG
This sequence comes from Argiope aurantia, assembly GCA_026543865.1. Taxonomy (NCBI): domain Eukaryota; kingdom Metazoa; phylum Arthropoda; class Arachnida; order Araneae; family Araneidae; genus Argiope; species Argiope aurantia. Next base: position 258,552 of record JAPMOR010067877.1, on the reverse strand, counting down.
ACGAAGGTGAATACCTGGCATTCGAGTGGACTTCAGAAGGCACTGTTGGATCATCCTGATATACGGCTGGTTCGATGGAAGAAGTTCAAAGTGACCAACGGACCAGCCTGGCAAGAATTCACTCCGGAGGACTCTACTACGATCCAGCGTTTCGCTCCATGGGACACATTGCATTTCAAGAAGAGAAATCAAGTCTGTGTGTACAATCCGAAACGACGAAGAAGTCCGAGTCAAAATCATTGAGAAGGCTCGGATGGATATTTAGTCGCCGCCAAATTAGTAAATGATGTCATCTTCGAAAGACCGGAAGTCGCCTAAAACATCGTCATCACATCATTCGGAAGCTTACGCCATCTTTTGGATTGAAGTAGGGCTGCCGAGACGTTAGTCTTTGAAGAGGGGAGCAATGTTACAAACCTGCTTTCCAGAATAGTTGGTTAAATCATCAGAAAGACAGCTTTACAGTCATCTGTATTGGACGGAGTCCGGGTGTCGCGTAGGAGGTCTCAGAGCTTGGCGCCAAACTTGGCAACCATTTGGCTATTGGCGACGAATTTGCGACTTTGGCGCCAAAATAGATTATACCCGAAACATCGAGAATTTTCCAGATACGTTCATTAGGAACAGATATACGCCTCGAACGTTCCTGATTGGTTGAGCAACTTCTAGCCCCTCCTCCTGCGACCTATAAAAGGAGACAGTCTGTGCTGCCAAAGTGGCCGTAGTCGGAATAGACGGTGAAGAGCAGTCGGAATCAACGGTGAAGAACTGGTCTTCTAGGGATTAGCAGAGCAGCGACGGAGTCAAGCTAGTGCTGAACTAAGCTCTGCGTTACTGTCTGCAGTAGTGTTTTGTTGTGTGCTGCTGTTTGCACGTCTCGCGGCTGAAGATAATTGACTTCTCTGTGCTGTATATAGTTGTCGTCTTTGTGCTGTCCTGTGTTTCTTCGTGTAAATAAAAGTTGTTGTTTTTATTCTACTGCCGCCTGCTGATTGAGCGTTCTCCACACCATATAACTTCCACTATCCAAACGAAAATTTCGTAACTATATATATATATATATATATTATCATACCTTTTTATACAACTTCAAAATTAAAAAAAAAGAATAGAAAAGAAACATATCAATGATACGGATTTTATTTCCATCTTCTTTAGTTTAATAATTTTTAAAATAAAATTCTTTTTATAATTTCACCAATTATTTTTATAGTTCAGGTGATTTTACCATTGTTACTTTCTAATGAAAATTGATGTTTAATTTATATTATAATGCGTCTGTGGTTTTCAAAGAAATTTGAGTTAAATTCATAATTTTTCACACATTAGCGATACTTTTTATTTGATATTTCTTACAATTCTGAGTTACTTCTAAGAATAGTCTCTTTAATCAGTACTCACAATTAGTCTTTCTCTAATTACTTACATGATCACTCTTACAGATAAAAATTACTGGAACAAATCTAGTTCAGAAAATAATTGTACTGCTTAAAATGTACGCTCCATAGATACTTACATTTATTTGGTGCTTTCACTAAAATTTAATAAAAAGATTTGTTTTCATAAATGGATGATTTAACTTTAACTTAGATAGTTTCCATTTGGAGAAAAATTACATAAACTAATTATAGTAATTTTGGCTGATGATACATTTAACTCTCTTAATTTAAAAATAAAAATTGCAGTTGTTTCTCCATTTCAAAGCTTTATTGTCGAAGGAAAGCCCATAACAGCAAATGGATAAACTGGATTTATTCGTGTGTGAATAAATGAATTAGCTTTCAATTATGACTGGAAAATGTAGCTCTCTTCCCGTCGTCTTTGGTGAAGTGTTGTCATCAAAGCCACTGCAGGGTCCCTCTTCTACGGAGAGTTTGTTAATTACTTATAGCAATTTGGTTTCATAAGCATTCTACAGGACGTCCCCCTCCACAGTCTTCAATGACATGTGACCTACCCTCAGGAAACCTAGAAACCCCCAAGAAATAATTGAGTCCAAGTTGTTGAGTGGGGGAGGGGTTGTTTCAAAAGAAAAGCCATGCTTAAAATTAAAGCGAGAGGGATAGCGTGGCTCGTGATTAACATGGAATGCAACATCGATCAAGGCACGCTCTGACCCTAATCCGTTAAGGGTTTACTGCGAGTTAGGGTGGAAAGCGGATAGATGATGCGTCATCCGGATGTTCGATAAAGGGACGGTACACAAATTGCGAGAACGGCTGTTGCAATAGCATGTCTCTAATATTCATTGCTCCAAGCAACGTTTGAATTATAATATGTTGAAGCGAAGTAGGCAATTCTGTTGCCCTATAGTCAATGCGAACTCAAATTCAAAGACGGAAATTATTGTTCGGTATTATACAATTCTCAAAATGATTCAATTTTTTTAAATTCTAATATGTTTTAAAAAAAACTCTCTATCTGGCATCCTGGCCTAGGGTTAGCGCGTCTTGATATAGGTCGTGATATAGGTGTTCCGAGTTCGAGTCCTGTTTCGGGCATGGTTGCTCTATACCTTGTGTTCTCTCTGTGAGGTGCGTGAATGAGCCCCCCCCCCCGTAAAAAGGGGTTGTACAAGCGAGTGTGTGTGGCTGTCTTCATTTGAGCTAGAAGTCAGACTTATGCCCTCGGGTGCTCAGGGGTCTTTACCTTCAGAAGCTACTGCGCAAAAATTTAGCTTAAAAATAGTCACACGGCAAAAAAAAAAAAAAAAAAAAAAAAAGAGCGCCAAGACGCACACACACACATTGAGCTTTATTATAAGTATAGATTAGTGACAGCTTATGTTGATAGAATATATAAAATGACAAACAATATCTTTATCAATTCATGAATAAAACATTATTCAGAATGATATATTTTGAATGAAATATTTTGTTAAATATGGAAGTAATTTTCCGTTTTAACATTGAATTCATCTTGCTGTTAAAGGTAATCTCCATTCTCTATCTCAGATAATGAACATTTTTGGTTTTCTTTTCAAACCTCCAAGATGATTTATCCACTCTTCCTGAAGGTACATCTATACTTATAATAAAGCTCAATGTGTGTGTGTGTGTGTGCGTTGGTGCTCTACAGGCCAAACCATTCAACCTACCGCTACTGAATTTGGCATGTGTATACCTTGGAGGCCCGGAATGTGCACCTGGGGGTTATTTTTTCGAATTTTTAACTAGAATTTTATTTATTAAAAAATTAAGCGAAATTTTGACGTGTTTCTGCTATAACTTCCGAAAATATCACCGCACAAAAAAGATTTTTACATAAAGTTAAAGATCAAAAATTTATCTTTTAAATGATACTAATGTTTTAATCTTAAAATTAAATTTCTATTTTTAATGAATTTTTAAATAAATGTTTTAACTATGTTTTTCAATAATTTTTTTCGTAAAAAATAAAAATTAAGATTAAGCACGTTTCGCATTCATGGGAAAAAATTAGCTTTTTGCGAAGTGTTGCCATCACATTGATTAAAGCACGAATTAAAAATAAATTAAATTTTTTTGGAAATGAAATCTGCAAAAATATAATTTTCGGCACGTGTCTGTAGGAAACGAAACAAATATGAAATATTATTTTTTCTAAAAAATAAAACCAAGAGAAATTATTTTATGATCTTTTACACTCTCTATACAAGGTGTTTATTTAGTCCCGGACCCATTTTGATGTTTAATGACTCATAAAATAATGAAGATAAAAACAAACGTATGGCATTTATTGATGGAATAAATCATATATTTTCCTTTTCAGGTTTGAATATTTTTACTTTTGTAAATATCGTCTGCGCGTGTTTTTAATTTCAGGTAATTTCATTTTCCAGTCTAAATATCTGTACTTTTCTAAATATCGTCTGCTTATTAATTGCATTTTTCTCTCTTTTGTTTTTGGCAACTATTGAAATGTTATGTTTACTTTTGATGCGTTTGTTCTATGTAGTACTTTAGTATGTGATGTTTTATTCGAGCGGATATTAAGGAGAATGCATACACCACAAGAGAAAGCACAGATTTTTTGGTGGTCATAGAGTTAATTTCCAAACACTTAAACCGACTGATTTATGAAAATTTCAATATCACTATTCAATAAAAAAAGGATAATTTTAGATTTTCCATCGATCGCTTTAAAGAAAATACGTCAATCAGCGCACAGGTTTCTCAAGATTAATTGGCCTAAGATTATGAAAATGTTGAGTTTTTCTAAATTTTTAACATTTAAAACTTCATAAATAAGTCTTAGTTGATCGTGGAAAATAGAAACATTCATTCATTTATTTAAAATGTGGTGTGTCCAGAATATTTCTCAGAATATGATACCTTACTGCATTAAATTTAGACTTCATAATTTTTGAAATATATTTATAGGCCGGAATAAAATATTATTATTGATTTCATTTCAATACTTTTGAAAGCAAAACTAAAAACTGAATTTTATGCTGAATCTCAGAAATTTTTGTTGAATTATTGTTTGAGATATTACATAAATGATGAAAAATATTTTGTAGTTAACATAAGACTTAAATACCGAGCGATTCTGTTTGCAGTATTCACATTCAATAATAATAATAATTAATAAATAACAATAAAGATGATAAATAAAATAAAGCGCTTGGTTTTATTAAAAAATATCTTAATATTAATTGCAATTTCAACATTTACATTTTAAATTAAAGTTGGAGTTTTGCCGGAAATGATAACAAATTAGGAAAATATATATAGTAAATCGAACGAAATGATCTAAATAGTATAAGTTTGGTATGAATAACAAAATTTGAAGATTAAAAATATTTTGTTTGAGAATCCTTTAAGAGACCAGTTACTTAAAATATTTCATTGAAAATATTAGCGAGCGTTAATACTGGCGAACCGGCTGGTCGCCAATTGCGGCTAGTATAAAATAAATACTACATGAAAAATAGCCTCAATGTTTTGGTAGCTTGGATTTAAATTCTTCCCGGATGAAAATAATTCCCGGATGCTTTGACTAAACGGGATTAATTTACTTTTTTAGACATTTGAAAAAAATTGCATAATGTCGGAAAAACCTGCATATATACATAAAACTCATATACATATAAGTAATATTTGAAATATGTTCATTTATAAAATGTGTCCAAATGAACATGAGGCCTTAGCTGTAGCAGAGTTGTATCAAACTTCAGTAAATTCATGTGTTAGAGGGGATGTGGTAACATTCCTGGTTACACAAGTCTAGTTGTCGGTTTTACATCAATATTGTTACGAAATTTCCGGGGTTCGTTTTGATAGTGGAAGTTATATGGTGTGGAGTACGCTCAATCAGCAGGCAGCAGTAGAAAGAGAAACAACTACGTTTATTTACACGAAGACACACAAGACAGCACAAAAACGACAACTATATACAGCATAGAAGACGATTATCTTCAGCCGAGACGTGCAGAATACAACAGCATACAACAAGAATCTACTGCAGACAGTAGCGCACAGCATAGTTCAGCACTAGCTTGACTCCGTCGCTGCTCTGCTAATCCCTGGAAGACCAGTTCTTCACCGTCGATTCCGACTGCTACTACGACTACTCTGACTACTCTGTCTGACAGCTTCAGACCCTTTTATAGGTCTCAGGTGGTGGGGCTAGAAGCCTCTCAACCAATCAGGAACGTTCAAGGCGTATCTCGGTTCCTGCTGGACGGATCGGGAAAATTCTCGATGTTTCGGGTATAATCTATTTTGGCGCCAAATTCGACAAATTCGTCGCCAAATGATCGCCAAGTTCTGGGACCTCCGTCGCGACACCCGGACTCCGTCCAATACTGTAAAACTGTCTTTCTGATGAGGGAAGGAACTATGCTGGGAAGCCGAATTGCAGGTTTATAACAATGGAAATTTGTTTCCGCAGTTCGTTGTATGATGGATTTCTCCACGTCATTACAAAGAGCAATCATACACTTTCTCCGTGCAGAAGGGGAGCATGTTTTACGAATACTTGCAGGTTGATAGAGGTGTAAAGAAAGCAATATCTCCCTCAGTGCACTGTATTCCCAGCGTCGGGATTCGTAAGCATCAAGAACATGCCACATCTTGAGCAGGCGCACATTGTGACTAATAGTGCCATGCTTTTGGCTTCGGAGGAGCTCATACAACAGAACCGTTGCATCACCGCATGTGACTGTTGAAATATCAATGAGAACTGTTGCGCAATGTGACTGTAACATCACATGATCCACAAAAAAAAATATGTCAAAATTTATGCGTATTGATTCTCCAAGTACATGGATCCGTCCTCCAAGAGTTTTTGAACAGAAGTCATCCATTCTTTTCATACGTGCTGGGATCAATGTTTCAATATCATTCAGGATTATTTATATTTTGTGCTTTATTACCACATGAATTGCAATTCTAATATTGTCATTAAAATTCCTTTATAGTTAACTGTAGTTAGCTTTTCTTTTGGACACATCTTATACATACGAATTCCCTATGCATACGAGAGAATACATAATATCTAAAAATATATTATATATTTGATAGATTTTTCCTATACTATCATAGAAATCAAACAAACTTCTCCGTACATTTGAAAAAATGCTGCAAATAACTATTCTACGTGATAAACTCAATATGAAAGACGAATACTGTTTACTTTGCATACAAAGTTAATATTTCATTTTAAATTCATGCTTTTCAAATCTAAAATGTGTAGAGTTATAAATTATGATATATATGAATAGATTGAGATATTGCTCATAGTTTTCTATATGTTATAGACACGAGGTGTCACGAATAATAGAAATAATAAATAATGCGAGGAAGAAAAATACAATAAAATAATTTCATTTGAATGAAATAATTACATCCATTTATTCTAGTAATAGTGCTAAGTCGTGATTATGTTTATATGGTAAACATGATACTCATTAGTTATTTGAAACTTTGCATTTCTGTTGGCGTGTTAACATGCCTTTCGAGCTCATTATTTATTATTTTCATATGAGAATGTAGAACCATTTATTTATGCCATGAAAACATATATGAGTAAAATCTTGACAATTTGTGAGGTTGCTACGAAAAGTTAAAGAAATATGAATATAAAAGAAAAATTTCAAAGCTTTCGTAGGAAGCCATTATCTGAAGAGAAATAAGAGTTAACATTTTCATCAAAAATATCACATGGCAATCATTTACCTAAACCTTTCACTATAAGACACCATGTTAAATGATCCGACATGATCCGCATGTTTATTTGCAAATACCAAATCGAAAGCGAAGAGAAAGAATAGAAGCTTTTCAAAATACGAATGTATCTCTCTTCTTAATTGTAAATTCTAAAAATATCTGACCTCGTTTTCAGGCCCTTTGACCTTTCACTAGATGGTAATATTTGATCAGTATTATTTTCATAAGAATTGAGTTCAAGAAAAAAATGTAGGAATGTTATAAATTGGATCAAAATAAAATTTTTTAAATAAATCATAGAATATATGATACTCAAAAGAAAAACTATAATACAAATGCATGCAAATGTCAATAAAAATTTTCATAATTTTTTTTTATCTTTATTTTCGCGACTATCAAATATTGCGATTCCAAAAAAATAATTAAGTACATAGAGAAATAAAAGAAAAAAAAGCAAGAAAATGAAACTAATTATTATAAATTATTAATTTTATTTGCTATTGGATATGGTACAGTCATCAACAACGAAAAAAGGAAACTTTGTAATTTTGTCATTTATTATCGTATCTTCACAAAATCAATGTCAATGGAAATGAATTAAAGGGACATGTTTGTCGAGATAGACAAACGAATCAACCAAATTAATTAACTACTATCTCGAAATGTTTCCATTACGAGATCGAGATTTCTTAATAATTCGATCCAGCAGGTCTTTCTGTGTACGTGTATTAAATTTCTTCATGAAATTCAGTGTGATTTTTTTTGAATTTTTCCTTATTTCGTTTTCTGAAAACTCAGCCCAAAAAGGCCAACCCACAGAGGATCGTATATTAAGTAAATCTCAGCCTAAAAAAGATTTTTTTCGACTTTTTATTCCAGGAATTTCGAAGAAATAGACAGCATGACTCAGATTTTTTCTTAATATGAGTATGTCTTTTCCAAAATATAAGTATTTTCTCTTTATATATTGAAGAAACCCTATTACCTTTAAAATCAATCATCATTCAGTTTTTTTTGTAGTAATAACTCCCCCCCCCATGAAATTAACATTCATTTTAACTCTTATGACGAATGAGATACGTTGTTTAACCCTTTTTTCCCTCAAAAAGTCGTTTATTAGGTAAATGCATTAAGACATTTACCTTAAAGACATTTTGAGCCAATAAAATTTTTGTTTTTTTTTATTAAAAGCATAGACTAATTTCTACGCGTAAGCAATTATTAATCGGATAAAAGATTTATTATGTTTACAATTTTAAGCTACTTTAAGAATGACTAAGTGATGGATATTATTTCTGTTATGTACTGGCCGAAGTAATCAAGACAAACAAATACAAACTAAGCCAAACACATTATCAAATTACAAGATCTCGGATTAGTGGTTCGAAAACTATGTTTTTTCATAAATGTAATTGCAAAGAGAAAATTATTTCATACTTCTGATGAAAACATTTTACATATATTTTAAAAATAACTAACTAACTCAATAACTAACTCAAACTAACTAAAAAAATTATAAACGAGTGCTCAGTATTAAGTGTTGAGTGCATGAGTGTATAAATAATAGGTCCTAGTTAATTTTCTTATTCTAGCATTAATTAATTTGCTGAATGGTAAGAAATGGTTTGGTATTTTTTTTGAATATCTATTACATTTATTTATAGATGGTATTGATTGTAAAGGGCAAAAATTAATGAAATAGTACAACAATCAATCTCTCCTACAATCTAATTTTATAACGTATGAGTTGAAAAAACCCTGTTCATTTATTTATTATTATTTTGAAGAGAGCAGAATTCAGGTTAAATCAAAATTATTTGATCTGAAAATAAATTTAACGAATAAATATTTGTGATATTATATTGTCCGTTAAAGCTCGTGCTTCATAAAAGATCTATAAATACAAATAAATAAAATATACAGTCCCTCAAAAAGTGGGCGTTGATTTATTTGGATTTCGGAAGTTTAGCGTATTAAATTTAGCGTTTTAACTGTTAACATTGCTCCCATGCAAAGATTTTATAATTTTACAATCCTCTTGTTTCCCACAATCATCTTTAAAAATGTATGAAAAAATATTAAATTTGTGTTATTTATGCTATTATTTCATCATTTTATGATACATGATACTTTATTTTAGATGATTGTAAAAATGTTAAGGAATATGTAATAGTCTCTGGTATATCGCCGAAAGTTCATAAGGTTCATTTAATATCATTTTTCAAAATTCTATAATTCTCAATATTATCATCAGAATTCCACAAAGTTTTATTGAGAGGTTAATTTCATTACGACAAATTGATTCAGTAAAAAAATGATAGCCGCAATCGAAAAATTTCAAGATAATAGTTAATTAACCATGTTAATTCACTCGGTTAATCAGTTTATCTACCTCAATAAACCTGTTACCTTGAGATTTCCATCTACACCAAATTTGTGATAATAATAAATAGCAGAGGTGTTTAGAGGTGTCCTTTTTCTTATTGAGGGCTGTACTTTAGAATGTTTTTTAATGTTATTCATGAGGATTTTTCTATTATTTGATTCAATAATATCCATAGTACTAAAAAAACTCAAAATCTTCCCATAATAATCCGATTATTAAAATAAAATAATATTTTTAATCTTTCAGAAATATCATTTCTAACATTGTACTATCTTCTAGATTCGAAGTATTTTATTTATCTAAAAATCATACTATATATTGTGATAGGAATATAATACATTAAAATTATTAATTATTTAACTCTTTTCTTGAATAAAATATTTTTGCATTTTTAATTGCATATCTACCAGGCAATCAAAATACTATGAAACATTCATTATATTTGCATTGCCTTCATATATTCAAATACTTAATTAAAATTTTAAAAAATGAAAAAAAAATCCATTTTATTATTAAATTACTTGAATATTTAATATATATATAGACAATTAAAAATAGCATGTATGAAAAAAAATTTCTACTTTAAATTGCGATAAATGATCTGAAATATTGCTAAAAGACATTCTGAATAACGATTTATTGTTGCTAATACAACAGTTTCGTCTTTTCAAAAATTCAGATTTCTGTGAAAATTGATCTCAAAAAAGAATAGTTGCAGCGATTGTATCGAAGATAAAGAAGAAACCACTGAATTGCATCTTTCGTGTGTAAACAGCTATTTCTCCGTTGTACACCTGCGTCCTAGTATTATTGATACTTTATTCACTATGTGATTTTTCATTAGTTGTTACCTATAGGAAGGGATATAACTACGTAAATAGTTTAATGGGTTTTAAATATTTCTTAAACAGTGTCAAAAATATTATGAGAAAAGACTTTTAGCTTACTTCAGCGAGGAAAAGAATTCAGGTCAAAGAGAAACCCAAATAATTAAATAAATTTCGAAGAGTAAATGTATTTATTTAACTGAGGAACAGATATGAATATTTCGGAATAAACACACACACACACACACACACACACACACACACACACACACACACA
>JAPMOR010067877.1:235296-247901 GCA_026543865.1 Argiope aurantia | reverse complement strand
ACACACACACACACACACACACACACACACACACACACACACACACATATATATATAAACAATAGTAATAAAAACCATGTTAATAGGAAAAAAGTATCAAAATTAAACCAAATGAAATAAGAATCCGAATTTGGTTTAATTTTGAGACTTTTTTTCCTATAAACTTCAGAATCCCTGCAATCATCTTGATATTCATAGTCTGCACTATCTGTTACGGCGTTTATTTCACAACGTGTTTTTCCTTTAGTAAAAATATGTATTGGCCTGGTCGATTTTTTCTCTAAATTTTTTTAAGAATAAAATCATCTGACTAACAAAAATTTAGTCATGATTTATATCAAGAAATTATATTAAGCAATATGTGATAGTGATCTATGATATTAATATAAGTAACAAAAGTGCTGTCAGATTCGATACACCAGAAATTTTAAACCAAATTTATTATCATATTAAACAGTAACTTTAGTCGCATAACGAGTGTAACTCGTCATCGTGCTGTATGGCATGAAAATTCAATGACGAGATATACTCGTCATTTTAGTGGAAACGGTTAAAGAAGTTCAAATCACAATCTGCTTAATGACGCCACCTGACATAAAAAAATGTGTATTAGATGGTAAGATGGCAAGCACAATGACATGTATTGTGTGATTATAACTTCACATGAATACTGAAGGTAAAGGAAATATTTATGTGAAACATATTCTTGCATTACAACATTTAAATTATTGATCAATCAGAAACACAAACACATTCATTTATCGATATTTAATGTCGATATATCTTAGGGGGAAAATAAATTGAACCAACGTGTAAGTCCAATTGGGACGATTTATTGCTATAACCAATATAAGTTCACGAATAAGGTAAGAACAGTTATGTTAGATTTCTATCGATTGTGTGGGCCTTCCCGTGAGGTGGCGGTGTGTGGAAAAATGAGGGAGGGGATAAAAGAGAGAACGATCTTTTGCTGAAGCTTTTCTTATTACAGAAAGCTATATGTATGACTAACAGTTGCAGAGTTCACAAGACTGACTGGCCATGGAAAGATCTATCGTTTCCCAATACTTTTGAAAACTTCACGCTACTTACAGATGTTGCATTCTCTCTTTTTTTCTTTAACTTTCAGCCATTTCAAGAAAAAAAAATCTGCAAAGCTTTCCCCTATATCTCAAGAGAATGACCATAACAATAGTTTTGTTTATATGTATATATGAACTGACCAAACTAGACTCTTCCAGTTGATTCCATGGTGTTTGAAAGCATTGGAAGAAGAATATTGATAGTATATCTCTGTATTCGTTTGCATCTTTTGATACATTATACAGAAATTATAAATATAGATCAAAGATTTCACGTGGAGTGCTTATGAGAATTAGAACATTATATTTTCTGGTCGTTTTATTAAAACTAGATGTTTCTTATGTATTATATAACTATTTTAAGTTGCAAAAAAATTCGCTAGATAAATAGGTTTCAGTTATTGTTTGGTATTCAATCAGTTTTTATTGATAACAGCGTCTTTAAAATCTGTATACTGACTGTATGCAAAAATGACTGAAATCAGTAATATTCCTTCAACTGAAACTTCAGTTGAAAAGCTTCTCTTTTTCAAAAGAATGCAAACCAGATGGTAAAAATTACTTATGTTAAGAATAGTAAACAAATATAATTTTTTAAAAAATATACACTTCCTATTAAAAATACACTATATGGAATGAAAATACATTACTTTCCATGACAGAGCATGTATTACATTATAAGAAGTATACAGAGCGTCTCAAAACCTTGACCGCGGCTTTTATTTCTTAAATATTAATTACAGACATATACTGTAAATTACAAAGTTGCATAAGAAAAGGTGTAAGATGTTATGAAATCGATTAAAAATTTCAGGGAATTAAACTTCAAAAAATACAAAATTTAAATTTTTTTACAGATCTCGTACAAAAAATTCCGTATGAGTAAAATATGCCCTATCCTCTAATAAGGTCATGTACAAAATTTCAGCAATTTATCACAAACGGTCTCAAAGATATGAAACTACATAAATGCTGACTTAAACCACCTTTCGATGCCTGGATACGAGTTCGCAAACAGGAAAAATCATGTCGGATGTTCGTGTTTTTGGAGTCGTAAACAATTTAACAAAGAAAGAAATGATTGAATAAATAAATAATAATTTTGATATTTATTGGTTCATAAGTATTAAAAATTTGTAGAAATAATAACTTAGAGGAAAGATTACTTTAAGGAAAGATTACATAAGCTTTTTTACAAGTTCACTGACTGTGCTATTTTTAAGCTATATTCTGTAATTCATGATATAAAATTGTAAAGAATTTTTCAGGAAGCATAGATTTTAAAATTTGGATTTAAAAGATATGAAATATTTTTCATTTCCTTATGATGCATTCCTGCTTCGCGTCATCTGCATTGAAGCATTTGTATTTAAGTAAACATTTGCATTTTTATTTGTGATTAACCCTTCAACAACTTTGTTTTAACGTATCTGTGAGAGTTTTCACGATAAAGTTCTGAAATTTTGTACATGACCGTATTAAAGGATCGGGCATATTTTACTGACTGGGAATTTTTTTGTACGGAGTCTGTCTAAAAATTTAAATTTTGTATTTTTTTAAAGTTTAATCACCTGAAAACTTTGTAATTTGCAGTATGATCAATATTTAAAAAAGGAATAAAAGCCACGGTCACGGAATAAAAGCCGCGGTCAAGATTTTTGTGACACCCTCTATATGTACTATTATGTGAATTTGATTTGTATTCCGGATATAATTAAACATTTTATGTTTTATGTCGAATTATTATATAAAGGACGTTAATTATGAAAATAAATGACTACAGCAAATTTTTTTATTAAATTAAAATGTCGTTATAGCTAATTGGACGAAGTATGTAACAATCATGTCAATCTTTTTTTTAAGTTTTCCAAAATTTAACGTATCTCAAAAAAGTGTTCTTTTATTGGGGGAATAATGTTATAATGTTATCATTTTAGGGGGTCTCTTGAATCTAAATTTCACAAGGGCTTTCAGAATTCATTGGTTAAAATTTAACTATTTAAAATAAACTTTATTTTTTAAAAAAGGATTTACACTTCTGTACTTACGATACATTATTTGCTTAAAATTATGAAATGCTTAAAATCTCACAGATATAGATAAATTTTAAAATGTATAGAACTATTTTTCAACTTCTAATAATTTAGTAATAATGAATTGTAAATTTCAAAATTTATCATCCTTGATTTGTTATTTACTTGATATACTGTATATACCCATTTCTATCAGGGCTCTTTTTCACAGTTTGTTCTCCACCCGGAGGGTAAAATAATGCTTTCTCCTGGGTGATAAATGAAGGAATGTATCCACTCAGTTGCTGAAACTATAGTTCATATAAGTGAACAAATATGAATTAAATAAAATTTTAAGTTTCTTTTATAACAGAATTGTAAATGTTTTGGAATTCGAATGAGATGTGGTAAAAAACACTCCTCTTGGCAAGCCGAAAGGGTAAAGTAGATTCCTGATCATTTAAGTTGCTGCTGTGGTGAAAGCTTATAAGCCAGTTAACAGCTACGCTACAAGAGCAATTGCTTTTGTATTGTGGTCTTGTTACTCGGCTGCGAACCACAAGTTCTGTCCTCGCTCATCACAACTGCCATACAGCTTTTAAATTAATTTCAATCTTTAGATAAAAACCAACGGAAGTCGTTTCTTCGACACATTCTCGCATACCTACCAATTAATTTATCCTTCCTCCCTCTCATTAAATTGTCAACCCTTTATGCCACGAAGGTCGTGAATAACTTCCATGGTGTTGGTGAACGATAGTTACAAAATACAGATTTTCATCATGAATATTGAATCTATCTTGTGAATATATGTTTTGGACACCTTTTATCAGACCGATTGACACCAAAATTTGATATGACACTTTAATTGTAGTCCAAGACAACATACCAAATTTCATTCATGATGATACGTGATGATTACTATTCATGATGATTTCGTTTATGAATTATCGCGCTTATATGCACGAGAAAGTTCAGAATTACAGATGGTTAATCATTGACAAATTCGGTTCAAAATTTGATATACGAATCTATATTTTTAAATGCTATATTTGTATACCTAATTTTATTTACAAAGCTCTTTGTGTTTTATAGTTATGGAGTTTATTTTTATTTAAACAGACAGACTTCCTGTTAATCGATTTATTTCAAAATTTGATAGAAATCTACTAATTTAATCACAAGTCTATATGCCAAATTCCTTCCATCTATTTCGAAACATTTTCACAGACAGAAATAATGCAAAAATATATTTTTTGTACTCAGACGAAATCATTCGTCATAATCTCATGTTCAAATTTTTTGATAATTACAATAATTCTATACTTCGTGTAAGATAAAGTAAAAATGAAATATTATATACTTTAACAATCTTAGATAGTTTTTATTGCTATCGCACCATTCAGTATTTATCGAAAAATAAATAATATCAAAGCACAACTATTATAAAAATAATATACAAATCTAACCTTGGTGCAAAGTTTAAAATCATTCAAAATTGAAACTTTTGAACTTTCAATTACATATATCATTGAAACTTTTTGAGTTTTTAAAGCATTTTTCAATAGTTTGTATTAGTTCGGGAAGAATTAGAAGGTTTCCCTGCATTTTAAAAATATATAGGTATATAAAACGCTAACTTATGTGGCACGAAATCGCGCTTATTACTTATTATCGAATATCAGCAGTCAAATGTAAATAAACCATCAAACGAATTTCAGAAGGATTCATAAAGCATTCATAAAACATTTTATAGCTACATTAATCCAACGCTTTACTAGCTCATTAATAGAGCTACGAAATATTATTAAGAATGTCCTGGAGATGGTTTGCCGCCTCAGCAAAAAAAAATATTTAAAAAATTAATAAATAGACTTCAAACAAAGTTTGAACGAGTGAAAAATATTGTTAGCCTTTACCAAGTAAACAATATAGTGTTTTTCACCAAGCACATCAAAATCTATCCGCTCATCGGAAACCTCTCTAAAAGTCGCTATCCTGGAAGAATACCGGAAATGGCAATGAACGGCATTTAGGGTTGGAATAAAAAAAATGTGAAGATTACATTTAGCGAGCAATCGCCCTAAAATATTTCAATTTGGCGACTACACATTAATTTTAAGAGTATCAGTAATTATTATGACTTGCCTATGGAAATTGATGTTCAATTCTTCCAAAACAATGATATGACAGATTATTTTGTATTATCTGAAGATGAAAATAATTACTTTTTTTAATGATTCCAACTTTATTTCTATAGAATGTTAATCCTTAATTTCAATATTTTAATTAAATTTGATATACTATCTGAAATAATATTTTTAAATGTTATAACGGAACACAACCTCGTTCACGAAAAATTCGATCACATGTTTTTATAAATCTTTAATTTAAGTGATTCTCACATTTGTTTTTATTTCCTAATACATATGCATTTTCATTCGCAGTAAATTGATTAAATGGAATTCATATTTTTCAGTCGTACAAAATTCATAAGATTTTTTTATAGAAATGCATCCCTTAATCACTTAAAAGCTAAAATATCAATAATCTAGTTTAAAAAATTGGTGGCCAAATGGCGGATAGTTTGAAGAAATTATTCTGCTTTCAATTAAATGCAAACAATAATGTTTAATGATAGAAAGTTTGAATTTATCTTGTGATTTTTCTCTTGTATTGGAGTACCAAATTGTAAGAACGAACTATTTATGAGCCACATCCGAAGTTTTTACATTTCTTATAACATATTCCAAGCCCATTAAAATTCAAACAAAATCACTCTAGTTATCTTGTTCATAAGATACATGGGCAAAACAAATATATCTATATTTGTTCTATAGATACAGATATGAAATTATAGATATCTATTATATATATATCTAAATAAAATATCTATATCTATATTTTTGTATGAGTGTGTGTGTGTGTGTAAATGTTGTGTCATGAGAACCATTGCAAACCCTTTCTATAGACAGGGTGGCTTGACGTCATTGGTAGGGATTCGTCAATCCAACACTATGTCTGTAATCCCTAGCGTAGCAAGAACTAACCAGAATGCCGGATGCTTAGAGGTACCGAATGATTTTTGAGGTATTTTCGATATTAGAAAATTTCTCAAGAGATATTTATGATATTAAAAAACGGATTAGTAATGGTTGTTCAGATTCGGATTACTGAGCATTCTTTCTTTAAAAGCTCTCCAGAGTAAAAGAGAAAGAAATGCAAATGACACGAGAAATAAAATGATTCAAAAATGTAAACTCGTGCCTCTAGATCAAAGAGAGAGATGTAATAAATTTTAACAGCAAATAACTATTTTACGTAGTAAATAATTGATGTTCACTTGATCTTAAAATAAATCTGCAAGTCAAATTTCTGTGCTTACCAATTCGTAAGATATCACAACTCCGCAACATAGATAATACGCAAATTTACTTGAGAGCAGCTGATGCTTATAAACTTTGATCCTTTGGAATAACTCTAAAGTTATTATGAATTGAATCATTTCTAGATGCAATAAAATTGTTTATGAAACATTTTAATCCGTTTCAAGATATTGCAATATGTGGCAATAAAATATTTTTATTTCTTACGAAAATTCTATTTTTTTATCATGATTTCATTAAAATATAATTCATTCGACAATAGGTAAGCAAACATTATCAAGTAATAATTTAAATAATAATCCATTTCATATATAATTTTTTGTATACTTTGAATTATACGAATTCTCATTATGGATGTTTAAAAATTTAATCTCATTATATTTAATAAAGTGCCAAATCTTTAACGGAAAATTAATTTTGATTTCTCGGAAAGAATTATTAATTGTTCTGTGTCATTTTAGGCCAGAATTGTAAATAATAAATTGCAAATACATAATATTAACGCAAGTTTTTAAATACAGATAAAATAATTTGCTTACATATTTCAGGATATAAAATGTGATATTAATTTGTAGAATCATCTTTAATTAAGTTTACATTATTTGATCAAATTTATTTAGACTTGAAATGTAATCTAATCTTTAATTTAGAAAGCTTTGTATCGAATTCAATTTGAATAGAGATTTTTAAAATGCTTTTCTGAAAAATATTTTTAAAGAAGGCAGAATCATGTTACACGGAAATCAATACCTGCAATTCAAACAAATTCTATTTATATTAATTTCATTAATTAATTTTATCATAACAAAGCAACGTATGAAGCCACATCAACGATAAGATTATAATTTTTTTAATGTATGAATGTATTTTCTTTTTTTTTAATTGCATCAACAAGGTTGATAAATTATCTGGTGAGAAAATTTTTTAATATCCAGATTAATCACGCAATTTGTAAAGAAAAAAAATGTTTATTTTATTTAAATGTTAACGCAGAATATTGGAAGAAATGATCTGGTGCGCCTAATTTATATTCTAAAATTTAATTTTTTTATGAGAAAGAGTTTTTTGAATTTATTAGCAGTTTAAATTTTTAAAAAAAATTAAGATTTCTTTTAACCAGTCCTTGCTGTACAAGTGCATAAAAATACATTTTTTTGCTTTGAAATTCTTTGCATTAACAAAGATAATTTCTTTTTTAAAATTCTTAATTTAATTTTAAGACAATTTCTTAAATAAAGAATAGAAGTAAATTTAAGGTATTTTCTGAAAAATATACATATAACGTATTTCACTATTTGAAGAGAATCTTTAAATGTTAGAAGTGGAAGGAAAAAAATTGCAAACAGATTGGCATCTTTCCATTTCTATTGCAATCGAGAGTGACGTCTTCTATTAGCTGCGGAAACAACTTTGCCTACGCTGGAGTTGCCAAACCAACAACCCGAAGATTTCAGTGAAGTGTAAATAGTAAGTGCGCTACCGGCAAAGCCCGTGATTAAAATGCAGCGAGGCGAAGAGCGAAGATTAAGTTTGATCAGTTTTGTGGCAATTTCAATCTAAATTCGCCCGCGCCTGCCTGAATCACTCTCTAGCGAAGAAATAACTGAGACTAATGAAACTTTCAGAGTCTTGCGTCATTTGAAGACAGGCTTGATCGTATAAAGCTTGCAAGATTGGGAAAAACTCAAGAGAGAGAGAGAGAGAGATTATTAGAAATAAAATAAAATCCTTATTACTTAGGACTTTTGCCATTTTTATTCTAAGCAAAAGCAGTGAACTGGTAAAAAAATATTTCTAAATTTTAATGGATTTCTTTATTTATATTTTTCCGAAACCTCAGAAAAGACATAAATTTATGTTTGTTTTTCCCAGTCTATATGTGTATGTCCTAGTAATACAGAGATTCACTAACTTTGACGAATTTGAATATGGTTTTTATACCAAACCTATTAATCTATAAATAAGTTCGTCAATGGGTAACTTTTCAATGAGTAGATTCACCGCTTTAAAAAACCTCTTAATAAGATCGCTTATGCATAAAAAATTAAAAATAAAAAATACATAAAATAATACATAATAAAAAATCATGTTGAAGGTAAATATGACACATATTATTAAGTACCACATTTATTTGTGGTTGATAACTACATCTGAATATTGCATTATACTTGCTCTAATATTTGGATTTATTTACATGCGCTTTGTCCTACCCTTTGACTGAAAAAAAAATAATATTTTTATTTATTTTGTATATTCTATAATTGCAATTAAATAACTTTAATTATGAAACTAAACAGCATTAATTTTAATTTTTTTAGAGTAAAAAGTTGTACGAACTTTCATTTCCAACACTAAGAATGGCAACTCAGTGATATTGTTTGAGGAATTGCAGAAATGTGTAGCAATGTTTTCCCAAAAAATAAAATGATTCCGGATATTTTGGTTGAAAGATTTATATAAAAATTCACCAGAGAGTTCTATAGTCCTAATTTTTGTTAAAAATGAAATGCACTTTTCATCTTATCTTATACGTGAAACATTCGCTATTCGTATGCAAGTACTGAAGCTCCTTTCCGAGACATTATATGCCTAACAACACCTTAAAAGAATCTTTGAATTTAGAGTGGATAAAACTCTGTAAAACAAAATTTATAAAGTTTTTTCGAGAATAAAGGAAGAAAATGCAAAAGCTGAAATGGTAATGATGAATTGGTTTTTGAGAGCAAATAAAAAAGAACCCCCCCCCCCCAAAAGAAAGAAATATTGCTGTCGGTAAACACAGATTTATACAGGATGATTTTGTATACTTACAGGAAAGCTTCTGGGTAAAAACATATTAGGATAAAGTAAGCCGGCGTCCTGGCATAGGGGTAGCGCGTCTTCCCCGTGATCTGGGCGTCCCGGGTTCGAGTCCCGGTTCAGGCATGGTTGTCCTTCATTTGTTCTATCTGTGAGATGAGTGAATGTGCCCCCCTTTAAAAAGGGGCTGTGCAAGCGAATGTGATGCGTGAGTAGCAAAGTCGTACTCATGGCCCTAGTTGGAGCTACTAAAATAAGAGACGTTCCCTTTCGGCTTAAAAATCGTTGATTTAAAATCAGCGGGCTTGCCTATGGCAAGTGCCATTGGAAACAACAACAACAACAGGATAAAATAATTATAGTACTTCTATTCCTTTATAACTGAATGGTGAATTTAATATTTCTATTGTAAGGCTTATAAAAGGAAACATGTAGAATGCAACTTTTATAATCATAATACTATAATAAATAACAAATTAAGAATATTACACATATTTTTTTATATTCTCATACTTTTCTGTAAGAAATTCTGGTATTTGAACCTAAATTTACTGATTTCTTTCTTTCTTAAATACGGAATAATGTAGATTTTGGATCCTCAATCACATGAGCCGCTAATCTTATGGTGACTCTTCTGTTAAGAGGAATATGTCAAAGTTTTTCAAGTTTTTTTCCGCTATCTTTGCATTTATTGTCGCAGTTTTATGTTTTGAATGAAACCATATATACATGAGATTCACCTTGGCAGTTTAGGGAAGCACGTTAAAAAATTTTTTATATGATCTTCAGTGTCACAAAAATATTTTTGCAGTTAACGTAGCTGCACCTTTCTGCAACTATTATTTTTTTATGCACCAAGAACTGGACATTCGTGACTAGGTGTTTGCTTGAAAATTCTCTCTCTTTGTTACATTTACCTTTTACAATGTTTTAACATTCAACTGAAATGAAACAATTGATTTAAATTAATGGTTGTAATTAGAAAATTATTAATATGACATAATAGTTAGGTTAACCCAAAATTGTAAAATTGTCAAAACAAGTGACAGATGTCATGGAACATCGAATTTAATTGAAAGATTCACATTTCTGTGCTGTATAATTCGCATCTGCACTTGCCATTATTTCTCATTTAAATATTCACTTTCTACTATCTTTATGAGATACAGGATGTAATAAATAGCAAATTAATTACATGCTCTGAGAGAATTTAAATTTCTTATTGAGGCAGAAATAAGTATCGTTCTCTCTTGCAATTACAAAAAGAATATTAATTATCTTTATTTTGTAATCATAAAACTAGTATCAAATTACATAAGAATGGCTCAAATTTCTTAGAAAGTTTTGTAAAGAGTGTGATCATTAATCGTAAGTTGATGGAGAACTGACTATCTACAATTATGCGTATATCTATAAATTAACTTTCAAACTAAAGTATGTGATATCATTTTAGAAGATTTTATAGACCAGCTTGAAAAGTATAATCCAATGAATACTTTGTCGTTGTACAATTTTATAAAAGTATAAAAATCACAGCTAGTAAAAATACTGAAACTCCGAATAAATGTTTGATATAAAACCGGTATAAAATTTCTTCGCTTTATTTTATTTCTTCAAATGCTACAAAATAATTTTTTATCTTTACATTTTCTCCCAACGGGGAAAAGCCTCAAAATTGAGGATGAGAAACTATCAGGATTTGTTCTGGTTGCCCTGGTGGGTACAGGAAGAGGTGGAAGTTGGCTACCTCCCATCGATGACGGGACGTACTTTCCTAAGGAAGTTTTGGCTCTTAGGACTCAACCAGTGTTCCCACTGTGTTGCTGTCACCATGGTCCGGTAATTCAGTTTCAACCGTATGCTGTGTTGCTCCGAAGTAGAGTAGTGATTAAATTGTTACCTTTAAATTTTAACTACAATTATTTTTGGTAGCAGTATTACTCTGACAATATGACATCACGGACACTTTTTTATAAATCATAATTCATGATATGCAGCATTTTATTTAGCTTTTTACTACACTTAGATGAAATTATTACAATATATTTTATCTAAGGCAAACTAGCAAATTTTAAAAACAGATTTTTTTTTTGTTTTTTGCTATGGCAAAGCAAAAGTAGAACTCCTAAATATATGATTATTTCTTCTAATAAAAACTTAAGTGATTCATATGAAAATTATGAATTCATTTAATTCTAGTAGGAACTTAGAATACGTAAGGAAATGCACTCAATAACAATTAATGAAATTCTTGCAATTATAAAGTTCTATATTCTCATTATTTAATGATGAAAGTACTTTTCCTGTCAATGTATATCTAATAGAGGGAATAATAAACAAATCTTTATCAATCTGTAATTTTAATAGGATTTTATCAATTTTTACAAAAAAAAATGAAAAAGTTTTGTTAAGAAATTTGCTTACATCGGATTATTTATATTCTCTTTGATTTAAATAAGTTGCGTTGAACATTTTTGTCAATATTTAGACATCAAGATAAAGAGACATATAGACTTAAAGATATAACATATTTTATAGTCAATTATTAAAACATACAAATATATTGTAGTTACTTTCTAAAAGACCATTTTCAAAACAATGTCTAATTATAAAAAAAAAATTAATTTCATTAAAATTTAATTAGAAATATTAAAATTATTACATTTATTTTAATGACTAAGTGAAGAAAAAGTGACGTGGCTTTAAGAAAAATATGAATTTAATTACTTTCTCCTTTATGAATATCATCTAAATAAAATTAATTTATATTAGTTAACAATAATTATTTAATATTTATTAGCATAATTTTAAGAAGTATTAATAATTTTAACATATTCAGCTTTTAAAAACAAGCATTTATATGTGTATTAATGATTTTCTTATTTTAAGCAGATTGCAATTATTTAGTTATTAATTCAATTCTTCTGAAACAAGTCACGCTTTGCAAGCACGCAAGCACACACACTCACACATATACATTTTTATTTGTATGTATACAAATAAATATATGTATGTATACATACATAAAAGTGTGCAAAATTTCAAAATTTTAAAACTATAAATGAGGGGCAAATTTATTAAAAAAACATTTCCAGTTTTTATAAAATTCCAATAAATCACATTGAAATAGTAGTGCTTAAATGTGATGCATTTTGTTTTTTATTTATTATTATCATTCATTAAAATAGGACAAAAAATCTCGGAATTATATTAAA
Organism: Argiope aurantia; assembly: GCA_026543865.1. NCBI lineage: Eukaryota > Metazoa > Arthropoda > Arachnida > Araneae > Araneidae > Argiope > Argiope aurantia. The sequence goes on along the minus strand of JAPMOR010067877.1, from coordinate 235,407 downwards.
AGGGAAAAATTAATGACATTAAAAATTCAGAACACATTACATTGGTATCATTTTGGTTCTTTCACAAATTTGATAAATAACCCAAAAGGAAGTCCAAAGTTGTATTTCATT
>JAPMOR010067877.1:206270-231957 GCA_026543865.1 Argiope aurantia | reverse complement strand
ATATATATATATATATATATATATATATATATATATATAAAGGATCTCCTGAACTAAAACATAACTTGCATGTAAAATTTAATTTTGACCCAAAACCTATCTATTAAAAATATATTTTCACAATTCATTTTAATTTCCTACATTAAATTACTTTCAACACTTTAACAGAATTATTCGTTAACAAATTTAAAAATAATGGATTTCGATTAGATGGCATAAATGAGATCTGAGAGATCATAATGAGAATACATTTCGCTTAAAAATATCCTCATTAAAAATATTAATGAGGACTTATGATGGTTCCGGCAATGGAATCAACAATAACAGGATGTATTCTACATTATATTAAATAATGATACATAATTATCCATACATATTGTATGCATTTGTCATAGAAATGGTTCTAAACTTCGAGCTCTCTATGATGACTCTATAGCTAAGATTAATTCGTCAGTATATTGTTATACTGCAATCAAGTACAAATTATATTTAGCGTTAATTCATTAATAGCCTTTTTTTTCTGATAACAAATAATTTAAAAATAGTAATATTCCTATTTCACATGATATTCTTCTATTATGTTATTTTCTGAAATTGTTCGAATACAGTTCCATTCTACTTTATGTACATTAATTTCTTTAAAACATAAATTTAAAATAAACGAAGTATTAAATTTAAATATGATAACCTTAAATGTACAGTGCAGAATATTTGCGATCCAATATATCACTCCCCTTTAAGCTATGTTGGATCTTTAGGCACTGCAAGATGATATAATTAGACTTCACCAAGCGAATTATCTGAAAAAAAGTAATAACAAGCTTACACTTGTTATTAGCAGCTAACCAACCACTAAATTAAACCATTATAACCATTAGAGAAACTTTCGCTCCGCCGTTATTTCCCTGATAGCTAATTTTCAAGAAAGAAATTTCCTCTTTCGAAAAGAACTTCAACCAATTAATATGCGTAGACGTTTAGTTAGATGGTGATCTTGTGGAAATAAAGCACAATTAGGAAAGAAAGCTGGGGAAAAAAAGAAGAACTCAAACCTTCCTCTGAGATAATGATCTTTTAAAAAAATTATATCTCCCCTAGTTGTGTGTTGTCTGCCTTCTATAAACCTTAAAATAATAGTGATCTTTTTGTCCAGAAAGCGTGTCGATTAAGTATAAATTATGAGAACCCCCTTTTTTTAAAATTATGACCGTTAGTCTTTGTAAATGCCTCGAGCAGAAAATCGGTGTTCAAAGTAACTGAAATAATTTCGTGGAATTTAATAGAAGTGTTTTTTTTATTATTTCGATTAAGTTTAAAAAATATTTTCCATATATGCACAAGCTCCATCATCTTTTTTATTTATATTTCCTTCTTTGGAAATATCTCAGGTGATGCATTTCTCATATTGATATGATACCGATGTTACGTGATAATGAATCATAACATCTGTTGCCATAATTACTTTAGAATCATTCTTTCGGAAGATGAATTAGAAATGTCCTTAGCAGTTTTTATTCTTTTTCATGTTACATACCAAAATTATTCTCTTAAAAGTCTTATTTATTTTTTCTCCCTCTCTAAAAATCATGTTTAAATGAGTTTGTTTCCTACCGACTGCGTAGTGAAGTTGAATGTTATGAATAGTGCTTATTCACTTATAACTAAATCATTAAACAGCACTTTTCATGATGTAATTATGAACATTTTTTAGCATTCACTGGCAATAAAAGTTATATTAAAGATAAAAGAAGCTTCTCTGACAGATGATATTTCCTTTATAAATTTTTTAATTATAAATTAATTTTTTAATTATAATTAAATAATTTAATTTTTTATTATAATCTTTTAATAATATAAGGATACATACAACATTTAACATTGATAATTGAAATTAAAATTTCGGCTAATTTTTAAAGGAAAACATTATAACATTAATTTTCCTTGCATTTTATTCACATCTGCTACTCAGCAATTATTGGATGTTATATCTTTCTGGGCCGACATTGTCTTGTTGAAACTATTAATGTCTTTGTCATGATATGACATTTTTAAGGACATTGTCATTGTCATTGGAACTATTAAAATTTTAATTAAAATTCTTTACTGTATAATTATTGCGTTGATGATTTTCAATCTGACATGACGCATCGGTTCCTTGTCTCAAGAAACCAAACATTCCACTATTTTTTAACTTCGTATTGTTCTCATTGTCCTTAAGTTTTGTCCATCAGAATACATTATGATTGATACACAAGACCAACATGACATTTGGTTGTAGATATTCTTAGAATTTTATAAGTCATTTGCAGTCATATGCATGAATTATACAAAAAAGTCAATATTTTTTTATTTGCGTCTGTCTTTATTATTAAAAAGTATATTAAAGCTTTTATAACATAAGATTTTAAATTACACATAATACACACAGCCTTACTTGTACTTTAAAGAATTCAAAACCTAAAAGCTCTTTCTATTAATAATAAAATAAGAATTTATATTTAAGCACTGATAATTAAAGATAATCGTTAAAAATTATCGTTTTTGCCACTTTCATATAATATTTTTTTCTCTTTCGGCTGTTTGAATTATTTATTCTTTGTCATTTCTTTAATTTTTTTTTCAAATTTTATTGTATCTTGAAGTTAACTGTATGAAACAATTGCAAAGATGCTCAAAGAACAATTGTGTCTTTAATGCATTTAATCAAATAAATAAGTTTTTGATTATTATGTAGAAATAAAACAGCGGTAAAAAACTGAAAACAATGTTAGTAATTTCTATTCTCAATTTTTCACATAAGAATACTTTTCCAAACGTGTAATACAAAAAGAATATATCTACATATTATAAGATAAAACATTATCTATTGATAATATATATTAATATCCGCAAAATCATTTTAAATATATCAAAAATTACTTTCTCTTATTCTATCTCATTGTATCTAATTATTATTTTCTTGTACCTTTCCCAATGACGGTTTATCACAGATGGTTCCTTTTATTTCACCATTTTTATAAATCCCAGTGATAATAAAATGAAAAAATAACACTTTTTAATTCTGAAGATGTTTAGTAAAATGTTATTCAAAGTAGTAATTTGAATTAGTTTATGCAATATTATTTTAATTAATTAAATAAAAAAATTATTCAAAGCTAACAAGCATGTTTTTACATAATAATTATCATATTTAATTCAGTTTAATTAAATAATGAATGAAATGACACTGTCATACAAAATTGAGCAAGAATTCTGAACATTTCGTTGAAAATTAAAATTGCTTCTTTCGGTATAAAGAAACTATTTTGATTAATCGCAAAATAAAGATTAATGAATTTATATTCCATTCTCGAAAAGTCAGTGGCAGTTTCAGACATCGAACAGTTTTTGCAGCAAAATCGGATAAGAGATTCTTCTTTTTCCCAATCTAATTTTAATTTATTTATTTTCGTACGTTCTGATAATTTTTCTACTTGAAGAGATAAAAGGGCTTGATTAGTCATTGGTTAAAATAAATATAAATAACAAAGAAAGTAATGGTGAAAAATTCTTAATTATTTAAGATGATGATTATACTTGTAAATGTGAAATATTCAATTAAATTTAATATACTAATCAAGCATTTTTAAAGCTCTCTTTGAAGATAATTTTTAGAATATTGAAAAAATTTCGCTAATTATTAAAAATGATTTCATTTTCAGTTTTAGCAAAAATTGTTTAGTTAATTTACGAACTGAATTAATGCCTTTGTTAAAGGTATATTTTCATTACATGTTTAATTTTTTAAGAAAATGAAATAGTGTCATCGTTTCTGAATTAAAATAAATATATTCCATATGAATGCGATCTTAAATTCTTTTATATAAAATATTTTTACTTGTTTAAGATATGCATTTTCAAATGGTTTTGTAAGAATCTAAAAGAATTGATCATACGGATCACTATGATGAAATATTTTAGCTATTAAGAATTTTTGATTGTTATTAAAATTAATTATTAAAAAATGATAGATAACTATTAAGAAGCATTTTAGTTTAATTTTTCTGATAAATTTTAAACTTTATTTTATTCTAAAGTAGCACACAAATACTGCGCAATATTGTACGATATTAAACAATATTTGCAGCATTGAATATTATTGTTTAATATAGATTGATATAATATTATATAATACCATATTGTTGTGCTACCTGGGTTCTAAGATACAAAATAGTTTTCCCTAATTTTTAATTGTTTCTCATCATATATAAAACTATTATTTTCGTTATTGTTTTGTATTCACTACAAAAGTGTAAATAAAAAAGTATGTTAAAACAGTAAAAGTGACGTCCTTAATATACGGCTAAAGTATTAAGATTGTTTATGTTAGTGTTTCATTCCTTGAATATACAAACTATATACTGTATATGATAATCCAAATGATATGTTATGTACCTTTTTCCATTCGTCTAACTAATTTTATGTTTGTAATTTGTCAGAGTGATGTTAATATATCACAAACTAATTTGTTTTTAAGTATCGATTTCTAAACACGCTTGATATCAGTCTGGAAAGAAAAGAAATGAATTTTTTCTAGAAAATGTTGTCGTATTCGTATATAATTCTACATTGTATGTGAGTTTCCCTCTTCCAAACAGAAATAATAAAATTCTTAATCAATGAAATTACCAAGAGTAAAGATCACGAGAAATGCTTTATTTATTAATATATGTACATTTCGGGCACACGGTATCGAAACAAAAAAATTGCTTATTCCACCATTATTTAGAATTTATCATGACATTTTTGAAAAAAACATCAATTTGCTTCTTTAAATCTTTACTAATAATTTTGTCAAAAACAAAGAAAATGAGACTTGATCTATTCATTATAATTTACATAACATTATGAATATTTATTTAATTAAAAAAGTTTTTTTTTAAGTATATTCCGTCCATTCTTAGCTATAAATTTTCTGAGCACATTGTATATATTATCCAATATAAAATTTTTAACCATGCCACCTACCACAAAGTAAAAGACTTCTCAAGTATTCCTTCCTTCTAGCGATTATTCCAGACATTACTTGGAAGCCTCTATAGGAAATTTCTTCGCCGGGCGATCCAAACAAAACTCGGCATCAGACTCAATTTATCATGGCCTGCAAATCTTTCGTGAATTAAGGGGCTATCTCAGTCAGGTTGAAACCTTGGGTCTGAGGGAAGGGAAAACGACGTGCCTACTTTATGGGAGATCTCCTGATTACGAAGGCATTAATTGCGCTTCAGACACGTCCCCATCCCCGCATCGCGGCTGTCCCTATGTGAATGATTTTATTGCCATCAAGAGGAACAGGTAAAGGGTACCATCCAATCTAGTGATGCATAGAATAAGGATAAGAAGGGGAAGGGGATTATGTTGCATAAGATAAATGGGGAGCTGTAAATTGCAAGTTTAATCTTGCCTCGATTCTTGATTTGTTTGTTGCTGGCAGTTGTTGTTCCTTGTGTAGTGTCCAATTACTCCAGGAGAGTTGAGAGTTCTTCATTTAATGATTTTGCATTCTTGTAATAGGGGACTAAGTTGATTTTAATGGCAAAAGTCTCGAATATAAGGAAATAGGAGATGTGTTTTATTGATGGAGGTGCTCAAAGGAGGCTGATTACAAACTTTTATTTTGCCTGCACAAGGAAATACAGAAGACAGTAATCTCTTAAAGAATAATATTTATTATATGCAAAGTTATAGATAAAGTAAGAAAAGTATTTTTGAGCCACTCATGCAGAATAACGAGCTATACTCTTGATGCTTTATTGAAAACAAAATGCGTAGTAACGAATCCAATTTCGTGTGAATGCATCGCGATATTTTGCGTGCAAGTTAACAAGTGTTATTCACATTATGTGTGTAGCGATTGATGTTATATGTATCATTCTACATAATTACAAACTAATTTATCTTGCGCAAAGTATGAATAATTTAGATGATTTTGTCAGATAAGGTGCTTTAAAACATATTACACTCAAGTAAATTATTTGGCAAGAAACTGTCAAATAAAAAATGAACTTAATTAATATTTACTGCTGTGAATTAATAGTTAATTAATAAAAACATTATATTTCTTATATTTCGCACTTTTTTCTTATATTATATTTCTCTATCTATGCATACTTTTCTAATCAGATTTGGAATGTTTTTTGAATATATTGTCACTACGCGGCCATAAAATTATTTAACACACCTTATTTATAATATATGTAAAATTAATTCCACTTGTTAATAGCTTCAAGGATTTTTCTATAATCGTATGAATTCTAAAAAATAGGTCAAAGTGGAAATTTTGATGAAGGAATTTAAATGACATTTCACAATTTCTGATTAACTGAAAAAAAAATGTTATACCTTTCGAACGATATCAATGCCTATATAAAGCTCAATGTGTGTGTGTGTGTGTTGGCGTTCTACAGGCCAGACCATTTGACCTACAGATACCAAATTTGGTACATGTATACCTTGGAGGTCGGGAATGTGCACCTGGTGTTCCTTTTTTGAATTTTTAATTAGAATTTTAATTATTAATTAAAAACTAACTTTTCCGCCAAAAAAATCTTTTAATTTTCCCCACCGCCAAATGAGTAAGTCTTCACTTTTCCCCCCACGCTAATCAGGCTAGGCTTAAGATTTTTCGGCCGATTATTTCAAACGATTCTGTTTATTTTCTTAACGTTTGATGCATTTAAAATTAAACATTGTTAATTAATCGATCTTTCAGATTCATTCTGAAGTACTTTTTAATTAAAATAAAACAGAATAAAGGAAATTAAAAATTTCTAATCTGCGTAGCGTTACCCCAACTGTTGTTGAAAATTCACACATGCGCATTGTGTTCTGATTGTTGTCTATTATTGTCATTTTGATTAAAATTATAATAATAGACAAAAAAATTATTTGATTAAAATTATTTTTAGGTTATTTGCATGCTTTTGTAATTAAATTGTATTTATGTTAGTTATATATTTTTTGTATATGCTTATAGTTTTAAGTACATCGTTTTTTAAGTAGTCTTTTTAACCTGTTTTCAACCGATTATTTTAAACGATTCGTTTTATTTTCTTAGTGTTTGATGCATTTAAAATTAAACATTGTTAATTAATCTATCTGCTCATGATGAATCTGAGAAACTTTGTTAACAAATTCTTGAAAAATTACATGAATTAAGAAAGATATTCTTTAGTGCCAAAAGTTTAAACGCTCAGTGACTGTTTTCAGTAATCATATAACAAAAAATACTTTGTTCAGTAAAAAACATTATTATATTAATTGCAGATTAATCCTTTTCTCTTTAATTTAAAGTATAAATTCTACTGGAGCTAACAGAAAATTAGAGAGATACATATGACGTTATGACTGAAGACTTTTATAATATTATGAGTGAATTACATGACTATCAAAATTTGAAGTAGCTATTAAAGTAGGAATTGTATAAAATATTTAATTATTAAAATTTTAACGAACATTGAGATTGGAGAACCGGCTGGTCGCCAAAGGCGGCTAGTTTAGAATATTATGATATTCTAATTAACTGCAGATTCACACTTGAAGTCGAGGGAGATGATCTTCTGACCTAGATGAATTATCTCCAATGAGAATAAGTAATCTCCAGAACCTAATGGTTTCATTATAGAAACCAATAATATTGCTGGTTTTTGATGATGCGATTACCAGAAATAGGGAGCACCACCTTTACACAAGGTCATACATGGAATGCTTGTCTGCTTTTTCCATCCGTGTTGATATCCGTGACAGTTCAGACTGTGTATTTTATTGATGTGTTATATAGTGTTTTATATTTTATATTAGTTGTTTTATATTTATTGTGGTTTAGTATATAGTATAGTGACAAAAGTTACTTTGAAAATTTTATTTTTTCTATTTTTTAAGACTATAAATTCGCGAAACAAAAATTCACGAAACAAAATGTTTGAATAAAATTAAAAATATTATTTTTGAAAAAAAAAAACATTTTTCGGAAAAGAAATTTTTATTAAATATATTCTTATATTACTCTTTTAACATACTTCATCCAATAAGAGCGGAATCCTCAGCATCTGTTCATTACTGCAATTCGATTCACCCACGCAGCTTAACAACCATACATCAGAAATGCCTTTTTCTATACAGGACGTCTACGCATGCTATAAAGCCATTAAACGCATCGTGTTACTGTCGAATTGAAACGTAGACGCGAGGGAAGAAAAGAAAAATAAAGAAAATAAAAAAGCAAAAAAAAACAAACAAACCCGAAACTGAATCTCCAGGGAGGAAAGATACATCCCCTCTCGAAACTTCTTCAATCTACCACTTCGATTCAATCTACTTCTAGGACGAAGTTGCACAGGGGAAAGTAAAGTAAAAAAGGAAGAGAATGATTGGAGAAAAATTCCGATTTCTATTTCACCCTAACATGCAAACGGTGTCGTGTTTCCTATATTTTTATCGCACAGTGAGATAGGGTTTTATGGGTGAGCAGCACAGAAACGGGAGAATGTTCGTCTTTTTTCCTGAAGAAATATTTGTATAAAACAAATGTGTGCTTAAAAAAGGTAGATTACCAGACAGTATTGCATTCGGATTTTTATATCCATAGTGTAGGATCTGTGCAGTCGAGGAAAGGAGTTTTGTCCTATATTTTATTGAAAAAAAAACATTGCTGGACTACGTGTTGTACTTATAACAGCATTTGTTTCAGCACTTCTGGACAGAATTCTTTGGTTTTGGATTTTTTAAGGCAAAAATAAAATCATATACATTATACAGTACACTCTCGAGTATCCGGTTCGTGACTATATGGCTTCTGTACTATCCGACCTAGTTTTCTTATATCATAATTAAATGAGAAAGGCATTACCAAGGCACTGGAAGCGAATCTCTGCTACAAACTAAAACGCAGAAACAGTCATCTCTTAAGGACTTTTTCAAAAACAGAATTATAAGTTTTGACTCTTATCGTAAAGTTATATATCGTAAAGTTAAAGTTGTATCTGTGTAATCATTTAGCAGTAAAAAATAAAATCTGATTAAGTCAATTTTCTTAAGAATTAGGTCAACGATTTACGTTGATGTTTTGTTTATGTTTCCTGCATTTAAGTAAGGCATTATAGAATTTATGTTAAAATGTGAATAGTTTATATCCTTTAACTTACTTTTTTCTCTAATAAATTCTTGAAACACGTGGTGCGGTATATAACTATCAGTGCAGACCTTCAATTTTCTCTACACGTTACTGTCAATTGCTTCTATGATCCTCCGAGCCGTGTTAGCGTTCACATTCTACTTGACTTGAGATAAATGGAGGGCTAATTATTCAATAAAAAATGAGAAAATACGCATTATAACAGTGCGTTTTAGTATAACAATGTTGTCTTCTGGTATTGGTGGACAAAGAAATGAGTTCATAGAGCTCTGGCCTATCTTTCTTTTTTGTTATCCGGCCTGCCCTAATAGTTGATACTCGAAATAAGAGGCGTATACAAAAGGACAATTATCAAACGAAGAAAAAAAATCGTACATTTGGTTCCTTCTGAGGAACTAATAAGAAATATCAATATGTGAGTCATCATATAATGCAAAAGTCATAAAGAAAAGAACAAAAGAAAGTGGTAAAAATGTTAGTTTCAGGGAGGAAAATATTGACCCCAAAAATAATAGCATAAAAAATGTAGAATTCTTACGGAAGGGAATATGGAGATGCCTGTCAGTAAGGGGAAAGTTAACCATTCAGTGTTTATCAAGTAATAACAAAATTTAATCAATAGAGTTCTGTGCAAACTATTGACATATCACTTTTCATGCCATGAATAATGAACGGGTTGTTGTTAAAGATCACAAATAAAGAGAAAAACGTCTCTCCGACATAGTTAGTACGACTATTACAGAATTAATATCAAATACGTGTGCTAGCGACAATGTCCAGCGAATATCTTTGTCATTATGATATTTCAACTGCAATTCATCGTCCGCGATAGCATTGCAAAAAAGGACATGAAACAGCAAATTTTAGCAATATACTTCCTATTTTAAACTTATTTAGTAAGAGCAACGATTTATCGTGATATCAACACTTATTATGACGCTACAAGAATTAAATATGTCCCTATCCTCAATTTTTTCTTTTCTGAACTACCATCTTTGGTCATATCATGGACAGTGTGCAACTAGGAGAAAGGTTAGGTAGACTGTTACATAAAAAGAACACGAGTCAAACTGTCCTAAATCCAGTTACTTTGCAAACAGGACCATTATAAACAAGCGTTACGGTAAACTGTTCAATTATGTAATCAAATCTAAAGTTGTATTTCAAACATTATGAGGTTTTTTGAATGTCCTTGAATGTACTCCGGTATATATATCTCATAGACTCTCGAATAAATTAAAATGCAAGCTCGAATAAAGGGAAAGAAACAAAGTTTGTGAAAGGTTTTAAGAAACATTTTCTATTTTTCGTCCTTCGTCAGTTTATGCTCATAGAATTGTCTAAATAATATCTTCAAGGCTATAGTTTTCAAATTGCAACATTTGACCATGAATAAAATTCATTGACAGCAAGAGCTGGATGCCTATAAAGTAGTTTCTATCATATCATATGATTCATATATGCAATAATGAAAAATGTGCATCATTACTTAGAACGAATTGCATCACAACGTCACTTAAAATACTTTTAAATTGCTATGTACGATTACAATTGCAACCAATGTAAGGAAAGATATTTTTTATTAATAGTGTTATAAATTTTGTCTTTGTTGGTGTGGTAATTAGTACCGAAAGTAATAGTTTGTTCAGAATTTAGGAATTTAAAAATTCATTACATGTGGTATAAGGTAAAACATAAACTGTAATCAGTGGTAAGTGAAACTCGATATGGAATATAATGTTCCAAACACTACAAGCGTTCTCGCTTCATAAACAGAATTCCAGTGAAAACTCGACAGTTTTCTAAAGATATTGGGCAGTTATATGTGAATAGTTATTTCAAAATTCCATTGAAATTCAGTAGTTTCATTTAGTATTTCTAATGAAAAATTCACCATTTTCTTCTTCAGAAAATGGACAATTTAAATAAATAAGTATTTTGTAGTTCCGTTATACTTTAACGAGCTCAAAGAACCAATTACATTCTTAAATTTGCTTCTGAAATTCGATATAGCAGAAGAGATCATAATAATATGATTTATAAGCTAAAATGGTTGACAAAATCTTCCATTATAACCAAGCCATACTCTGTTTTTTTTTTCTTTTTTTTTTTTTTTTACCAGCACTTTTTCTTCAAATCAGTTTTTCCGCAGTAATAAATTAAGTATTCAACCACACTTCAATTGAAAAAAAAAGAAGAAAAAAACTAGATTTCCAGGCATCTCTTAACGAATCTTATTAAACTTTTATAAAATAATATTCTCACACTTAATTCACATTTCTATTTATGATAATTTATGATAATTATTCTAGTAATAATGACTAAACATAGTTAGAGACGCTATGCAATTTTTCCTACTTAGAAAATAAGAAGTTGTAATGAATTATATACATACTAATAAAATATTTTAAAAGGCGAATAAAATTTCCTTATGCGTATTTATTTTGATTTTATTTTATCATCCTTAATTTTTCATCTTGCAGGAGGAAACGTTTTTCAGGAATAGAATTTGTTCTGTTGTTAACAAAAAAGTGAAATGTATAAAAATATGTAAAAAATTAAAGTATTTTAAATTAGTAATTTAATAGTATATTAGATAAATATGTTAAATTGAAACATAATATGCAATACGTCAACTTTCATAAAGTGTTTCAAACAAGAACTTTCCTCAAGTGTTAAATGGTCTAGGTTTTCCTTTTTAAATAAGTGAGTGGAAAATCATATATTGTTTGTATGTTTGTGAAAGCTAAACTTGTTTTTCAATTTTCGGAATTCTTCCTAATACCCGAAATACGATGATATACATAATCTTTTAATATTATCCAATAATAAACGTCAGAGAAAAGACGAATTAAATAACAAAAATACAAAAAAAATGTAATTTAAACTTCTTTTTTTTCATTGAAAAATACATTTTCTTATACGCATTAAATACAAGAATACTAATACACTTTAAAGACACGCCTATTTTGAATACATATCATGTATTATTATTCTGTTGGTTTGGGTCTATCCCAGGATGACTCGCTTACCCGAAAAGGTGTAAGACCTGGCAGGTAGCAGGATCATTATTCTGTCGAAACGTGTCATCATTCGTGAGATACACAATTGCCATGTAAAGATGTACTTGGTCGACAACAATGAATAAATAATAGTATCTCTTGCAGCTAGTTTTCTCTGGAATTAATGGACCTAAAGCATGCCAAGAAGACATACCCCAGAAAATCACACCTGCCTCCTCCATCTTCTTGGCGCCCAACAATGATATCTTAAAGTTATTTTTTTTTCAATGTCCTGGCGATTGCGCCTGCTCTCATCGACTCTATGAAGAAGAAAATGGAACTCATCTGAAAATGCAACCACCGTCCACTGCTCTAGGGTTCAACGTTTGTACTGTAATGTAAATGCATAACGTTTCTTGCAACATGCTTTGTAACATGAGTGCTGAAATAAGATGTCTTTTGAGAAGATCTTAAGATGTCTTCTGATAAGATGTCTTCTGAGAAGATCTTAAGATGTCTTCTGAGAAGATCTTAAGATGTCTTCTGATAAGATGTCTTCTGAGAAAATATACAATAAAGAACTTTCAACAGTTGTCCAGGATAGCTTTCTGGGTCGTCAATATATTGAAGGTCACACATCAACTACTCTTAACCACACGTCGCAAATGACGCTCAACCTTATTGTTAATGTTCCGTGACGTGGCACATTTTGCACACTTGGACTGTATACCTTCTTGATTCTTCCAATTATTGCACACATTCATTATGGCACTTCAAGAAAACTGCGTTTTCAGAAATGCATATTCTGCACTCGATGATCATATACTTTTCAATGACCGTTAAATCACTTGGCTTACACATTACAGCATCTATTGTTATTCGAATACGTATTCTGAAATACTCTTTATATACCTTTCAAGACTTTTTTTAAATTTTTCCTGTAACTGGCCGCCGCAACTGTGTCTACGACAACCTGCTTTTCAGTCATAATATTATGACTTGTTACACAAATACATTTATTAGAGAGCATGCAAGAACCTTTCGGACAGACCGTTCTAACTGGTTTAATTTGTAAATTTCATTATGTTAAAAAACAATAAAATGTTGAAATTATAAGGGCATCTCTGGAAAAATCTAATGAATTCGGAAAATATAATTATAAATGTATATATGTATGATTTAAGATGACCTCGCACCTTTAAAATTATGTGAAATGCACATGTATAAATAAAAAAACATTGACATATAGAACAAAATATTTTCCACATATTCAGTTAATTTAGTATTTAAAAACATCTTTTTGTACATTAACATTTTACAAACATTTTATATGTATCTCTTTTTTTTAAAAAAAGAGATACATATAATAAGATACAAATTCTATCGCATTATATAATTCATGCTATTCAAAAAAACGAATTAAGTAAATCTTTTTAGATTACTCAAAATAATAGAAAAAATTCTTCTTTTTCCAGAAAGTCGGAATTTTTCAAACCGATATGAGTTAATCTAATAGCCAAACCAGTCGACCAAATTCTCTAGGACAAGTAGGAAGAAGAAAATCGAAGAAACGAGAGCGAAAGAAAACATTTCAACTGTTTGCTTGGAACCAGAGTTGAGTTGTAGACACTGAGTAGAATTGTTGGATCAATTCCACGAACTCAGTCCATACATGGGTGGACAAATTTGACCACATCCGCTTCTTTCCTGTCTAGCGGCACATTTAATTTGAAGTTATGGTCTTAATATTAAATTTGTTAAAAATAATAAAAACCAATTCTTTCTTTTTACGATTCACTTAATTCTTTCAACAGTTAATCTTTTTTTAAACATTCTTTAAATCCTTTCGATTGGAATGTTGATATTGTGAATTTTATTTTGACTACTTAAAAAAACTGTCGCATGTATTTACTACTTAATTAAATAAGAATCTTTGCAAATTTAAGAAAATTTTCTTTTGTATAATTGGTGGTGAGTGTAATCGAGAGTGCAATTAGTGGAGAGTGAATCTTTGGGAAGCAATGTGTATTGTCTGCATGTGAAAAAAATTCAATTCATTCGCAACTTCAATTCGAAATCGAAGTTGTTCGCTATAGTTTCCTCTCATAAAAAGTGAGCAGAAGAAAAATAGAATTTAAAATATCCAACAACACAACGGACATATCATACAATAGGTGGTGTCAATAAGTATTTCTTTACAAAAATATTATTTTTAGACGTTTAATTTAAAAAATTATTTTTTCTTTAGAATACCAGGCAACTCATAGATTTGCTAAAAATAAAAACGTTCATTCACCAAACTAAAATAACTGCTGTCGAAAAAAAATATTTTTTCAGATTAATCCGAAGTTTGGAGATTTCAATCTGAATAAAAAATATCACTCTTGGCTTTCGTAGAATTTTTTTCTTTTATTTACGCTTTTGATATTTTTTGCTATGAATTGTATGCTTTTTAAATCATTCAGAAATACATTTGATTAAAATTATCATGCAATCAGTTTAATCTTGAAGATAATTTGGAGATGAATGCGCATTTTATCTCTTGAATTGTTGAGCATTTTATGTTTCGGAAACATTATTAATGCAAATTTAAGAGTAAAATTAAATGAATTAGAAAATTTAAGTGCATTCTCTTTAATCGATTATTTGACAGAAATTTCAATATCTTGCTAGTTTAAAGAACATTTTATTGATGGAATTTTATAGACGCCACAAATGGCTCATCTACAAATTAATATAAAATACTGATTTTTCTCACTAACTGCGATTGCAGTAAGAAATAACTATACTTCTGAATAAATATTCTTATTGGTTGTACTGCCATTTGATCAAAGAATGCATTGCATTTTTGAGTCAACTGACTAAATTTTCACTTAAGAAAACAAAGGTCATCATAGCCTAAGCCATAGGCCGAAAAAAAAATTCTTCTGGTATAAAACTTTTCCGAAATAAAAAATAATTTTTAGCGACAGCAACAAAAAAGACTCCTGTTTATATTCTTAATATTTTATTGCTATCTTTTGTGATGCCAGGCAAATCAAATAAGACACACGACGGGCAGAAGTAGTTTATGCCGCACTTTAATTCCGTCTGTTGTTGCTATCATTATGCAGTATGGTAACGAGTTCGATGTAGATTGAAAAAAAGATAAAATGAAATGTTCAAAGAAAGTTTACCTATAGTGATAATACTAAAATTTTATAGTTATTTTTTTACTTTTGCCTTTAATAAATACAGTGGTGGCCAAAAGTGTGGACATTTTTTGAAAGTTTCATGTTTTTCAACTTTGCGTGTTTGTAGAATATATTAATTTTCACTTAAATACAAATGTTTGTATATCAAATTGAAGGTAATTTAATGTAGAATTTAATAACAAAAACATAATTACAATATCTGTATTACAAAAAAAGTTACGCTCATTTTAGTAAGATCTATCTTAGATTTGCATTTTTTTAAAGTGATACTTACACAATCAATACTTAGTAGGATAACCCTTATTTTTTAAGACAGCTCACAGCGTCTTTTCATCGAGTGAACGAGTGTTTGGAGTTTATCTTTCGTAATTCAATAAGTTGTCTTTTATTGGATGGACGTTTTTTTCGTACAAGAATTTTCAAATGTCGCCACAAATTTTCACTTGCCTTGAGATCAGGGCTTTTTCCTGGCCATGGTATGCCTTTATTTTGAAACCATGCTTTGCATACTTTTGCTGTGTGGCATGGAGCTGAATCCTGCTGAAAAATAAATGGTGCTTTGTTGGGGAAGAAATCCCTGATGGAAGGTATCAATTTTGGTTCCAGGACAATTTCGATGTATTTTTTGCTATTTAGAATGCCATCAATCACTTGAATTCGGCCCACACCATCTGCAGACATACATGCCCAAATCATGGCATTTGTTGTTGTTTTTATAGTTGCTTCAATGCAATCAGGATGAAGCGCTTCACCTACTCTACGTTTCACGTATTTTCTACCATCACTACCAAAGAGCGATATTTTAGTCTCATCGCTCCAGATTACTTGCTTCCATTGATTTTCTGACCATTTAATGTGTTCTTTTGCCCACTTAACTCGTTTTTCGAGTTGCTTTTGATTTAAATATGGTTTTTTCCTTGGAATTCTAGCTTGTAGTCCAAATCCTGATAACCTTCTTCTTTTTGTTCTTGAACTTACTGCAATACCCGCTGCATTCATTTCACATCTAATGGCATATGTTGAAATTTTTCTATCTTAAAGGCATAGCCGTTTAATTTTTCTATCGGTAGTAAAAGTTGTGTATTTTTTTCTGCCTGATTTGACCTTATTTTCCACTGATTTCGCTTTTTCATAACGTAAAAAGAACTTTCGTACACCAGAACAAGTCACTGAACCACCAACTTGTCTTGCAATTTCAGCATAAGAGAGGCCATTTTCTCTCAATATGACAATTAGACTTCCTTTTATAGATGTCCAATCAGTTCTTCTTGTTGGTGTTGTTTGTTTAAAATTAGTTTAATTAAAAGAAGAGGACTTAAAATATTCAAAAACAGCAATAATTGTACTAGTATGCATCATTCCGCAAAATATTTCCACAAAAATAACTCTTTTACCATCCAAATAACCTAAATTATATTTACAGACATTTGATGGGTCCTCAGAACAGTGTTTGTGATTGGCTAGTTCGCTTTTATTACAAAACACGTCATTATTCAAAACAATTTGTATTTGTGTTTTGATTCATGTTTTTTGTTCTACTAAAATGAGCGTAACTTTTTTTGTAACACAGATATTGTAATACTGTTTTTATTATTAAATTTTACATTGAATTATCTTCAATTTGATATCTAAACATTTATATTTAAGTGAAAATTAATATATTCTACAAGCACGCAAAGCTGATAAACATGAAACTTTCAAAAAAATGTCCACACTTTTGGCTACCACTGTATATAATACAGAATTTTGTTGGAAAATATAACATTTTGGAAGATATATATTTTTATTGTTGTGATTATTGCTATGGACAGTTTTAGCTTACTTCAGAAATATTAATGCTCCGCTTGTAAATAATTATTGGGTTATTTTGGAACGAATCTCGCAATTTTGAAATGTAGTTATAGGACGAGAATGATATCTGAGCTGGCACTCCTTTCTTCAATCTTCCCCTGCGACACCAAATGAAGAATATCTGGTACCTATGGGTTTATTGTGAACCCTTGCTTTAAGCAAAAGAAAAGAATCTAGTAAAATCGATCCCGTTTAACAGAAAATATATAGTTTCGACTGTAAGTATAAAGATAAAAAAATAATAAATAAATAAATAAATAATGAT
This sequence comes from Argiope aurantia, assembly GCA_026543865.1. Classification (NCBI taxonomy): domain Eukaryota; kingdom Metazoa; phylum Arthropoda; class Arachnida; order Araneae; family Araneidae; genus Argiope; species Argiope aurantia. The sequence continues at coordinate 214,473 of JAPMOR010067877.1, read as the reverse complement.
GTACTAACCATATTAAGCTACTTTCAAACCTTTTATTTGAAGAATCAAGACAATAGACATTTAATTTTCATTTTACTAAAAATGATTTTTTTATTAAAATATTTTATTGTTAATCTCTTTCAACGATTAAAATTGTCACGTTAAGTAATTAACTAATTGTCCAACAATCTACTATTATCTAAAACAGTTTTAACATGTCCATTATTTTACTTCAGTTGTGATGAAAGCGAGTCTTGTTACTTTCATAAGAACAATGACACAAAAATTCAATTAATTATATCTTCCCCAAGGAATCTTTCATCAACCTACCGATTGATTACATTTTCTCAGTATAATTCGAGAAGCAGCTCTGTCATATTTCAAGTTGTCGGTTCTATGTGAAGTAGCAAAATCAGTGATGAATAAATAAATGAATGAAAGTTATTTTCTATATAAATCATGTTACATTCGTTTCGGTCCTATAATTTTGACTCAAATTTTCTGACATATAACAATAACTTAATATAACAATCCATAAAATAATTGATAGAATTAGTTGCGATTTTTGATAGAATTTGTTTATTTAAAAAAAATTAAGCATAAATAAAAATCGAATGCAAGTTTTCTGTACTTGATGATTATCAAGCAGAATTATTGTACATATTATTGCATAAACTATGCTTAGAAATCCAATCATATTGAGTGAAAAATTTGTGTAACTAAGGAAATATTTGTTAAAAAGAGTATGTATATACTTTTTATGTTTTTGAAAGTTTGAACTTTCAGAATAAAGTCATATTTAAATGTTCAGTTTATAATAATTATATACTATATTTTAATAACTGTTGATTTCTGAGCAATGTTTTTGTTTCTCCTCCCAGTGATTATTTGAAATTGTATACGTAAAACTTAGCCTAAACTTGAATAAAATTTAGACTATTCGAAAATCCCTCATAATAAAATGTGTATGAACAGAAGCTAGATAGAATGTCCTAAAGTAAATTAAATTATGATATGTCGAATGAATAAATTCTGAAGTGACTTGAAAGCAAATGATTTTGGATGGAATCCCGTGTTTCTATAAACCAAGAATTAAAATTAAAACACTTTTTTTTACTTTTTAATACATGTGAAAAGCCTTTTTATCTGAAAGCTTGCAAATTAAATTTAAACGGCTTGATGCATCTAATTATTTTGCTTTGTATATAAAAATGAATAATTTCAAATTTTTTGAAGGATATCTGAATTTTTTAGGATCAATTTCCTTATATGTCTTTAATGGGAAAACACCCACAAGAGCTATTTCTTTTCATTTTAAAAAAGGAAAGAAATAGCTCATGTGATTCTTTTATTTTATTTTTAGTCCTTTGAATCTGAATTGCCCATGTTAAAAATATTTCTTTTACTAGATTCTAAATTTTGTTAGGACAAAAAATATGAAAGAAGTTCATGAGTTCAGCATTAGATAATTAAATTTGTTAAGAACTTATTTAAATTAGGCAGTCTAAAATGAAAGACGTATTAAGCATCTTATAAAAGAGAAGCCAAGAAAATGGTAAACGAAATTAAGAAGGATAAAAATATTTAATTAAAAAATTCTAAAATTTTTGGATAATGAGGAAGCGAAAATATTGTTTAATTTTATTTACAATCATATGCTAGGTAAGAAAGGCTTCAACAAAAGTGTATTAATTATTGAAATGGAATTGTATATTTTAATCACGTTCTTTGAATTCAACTCCATTTCTCCAGTTTCAAAAAACACAAATTCACATTATACGAGGAATTTACTTTTAATTTTTTATGAATCATGATCTTTTATATGCTAAACCTATAATATCATTTTTTTGAAAATTGCATTATTGCATGATATGATACCATTAGTTATAATAGTAATAGTAATTATAATTATTACAAAGGTCATATAATGAATTAATATAATTAAAAGTCTAGAAAAACTATTTTTGCTGAGTTATTTGCTTTCACATTAACTATTTCAACATTTATGTACATAAACCAAGCTAAAAGTATTGTAAAGAGATAGGCCAGTAAAATTATAAGAAATTATTTTTTCGAAATGGAAGGATTTGGATAATTCAAATTTAAATCTGGAAAAAGAGTATTTTAAACTATGAAATAAATTGATCAATGGGATTTCAATTTTTCTAAACGAATGGAATAAAATAATGTTTTATTAAAATAAAAACTCCTATAATGAGTTAATATTATTAATCCAAACTCAGTTTGTTATTAGTATAAAAATAGTATTTAATTTCATAATTACGTATTTCACGGTGAAATTACTTAACCATATTATTAATGAATAAGTAGGATATATTTTTTAAAACGATATTGTGATTGTTTTATATAATCTCCGCAATAATGTATTTAAGCTATTATAAGAGACTGGAATTGAGGGAAATTCAATCACTATAGAAAAAAAATTAATAATTATACAAAAGTCATAAATTTAAATTGATTACAAGTTTATATATTATTTTCATTTGAACTTTTTTATTATGTTAAAATACAATTTATTACTTTTGGTCGGGTTACTGTAGTGAGAGTCGTATTTTCTTTATTTATCAGAAATTCACCAATGGTAAATGAAAAGTAAGTATAATAACAGAAAGGTGATAAATTTTCATTGATTATAAACTTGTAAAACCTAAAATAATTACTGATTAAACATTTGAAAATATTTTGTCAGGCTAAAACTTTCGAAGCATAATTTATCCCTTTTGAACAAATAAGTCACGTTTTCTTTTTTTTTCCCTTAGGAATTAACGAGGCGTAAAGATAATACGATTTATTAGTTTAGAATTAAAATGTTGTAATGCCATCATTTCTGAGATCTTTTTGATTCAAATTCAAAAAATGGATTGAATTGAATTTGTACATTGACTATAATCTTAAACTAATTTTTTTAAACTTACAGCATTGTATTTTTAACACATCCATATTTCAAACCGTTGAGATTTTATATACCATATAAATCTTCTTCCTTGAATATACAAGACAGAGATTAAGACACAATTGATTCATTTAGAATAAATTTTTTAAGCCTTAAAAAATTGACAAATCAAAAGATATTCAGGGATTATTTTACTTCACCCTTTATATTCATTCTTAGAACAAAGAAATTCGTTAAAAATCTGCTTGATATAAAAAAATAGAAATAAAAACTTCTGAGTAACGGAACCAAAATGAAAGGCAGTAATCGCTCTAATAATGCATTCTTCACATTCGGCTAAGGAAAGAGCTAAAATAATTTATATCATTGCCATTTTGGCAGTTATGAATTTATTTCCAACAATAAAGTCATCAAAAGTTTTCAGTGACATATTACAAAAATTTAAAAGTATAAGTAGTGGAATGTTCCCATGTTAAACAAGAAACAAACAAAAGCGCTGGGCTAAATCAACCGAATTCTCGGATTAGGAGAGCGTTATCTCTTTGCTTCCAAGTTCCCAATTAAGTGGGGTTGAAGAGTCTGAAAAGAGGATCGGAGCGAATTCATTTCGAAAAGAGAACAAAACTAGACGGAAACTGGGGGAGTTTTCTTTCAGTCGAGTGAGTCGTCTCAAAAATCAATTAATATTGCACGCCTCGTTGGTGCTGGGCTTAGCTTCAAATAATTAATTCCAGCATCGGAGCCATGTGTATGCTTCAGATAAAGAATTAAGAGGCCGCTCCTGTTTGCTGCTGCCAATGGTTGGATTTTGTGAAAGACAAAACTGGCTGTTTGTGAAACAATAGGTGACGCGAACAAGCCTTATTATTCTTTTGGGTGAAGACCAAGTGGTTTTCTTTCAGATTCATAATAATATTAAGTCAAATTATGTAAAAAAGTTTATTTTTCATTGATTTCAATTTTAAAACTATATTATAATCTTTATTTAAAAAATGTATAGTTTAATGAATTTGTCTATGGAAGGAGAAATCTCAAACATTTTTTTAATTAGAATTTCAAGGACAAAATAGTTAAGTGATATCTTCTTTTTAAGTCATGAGAAGATATATAGCTGGATGTTGCGAAAGGGAAAGCAAACCAAAGAAGACAAAATGGATTTATTTCGAAATTCATAATTATATTCAGTGAATTGTATAAAATATTTGTTATTCCATTATTTTTAATTTTAAAACTATATTACGATCTTCATTACAATTCTTTTTTAGATTAATGAATTTTTAATATCTACATGAGGCTTTAAATTATGGGAAAGAAAAATCTCAAACTTTCTTTTTAAAATGATAATTTCAATGATGAAATAGTTAAGTGATATCTTCTTTTTAAGTCATGGGATTGGAAGATTTATAACTGGATGTTAAGAAAGATAGAAACTGGGTGCTTGCAAAACAATAGGTGGAGCGAATAAGCTTTATTATACTTTTGTCAGAAGATCAAAAGATTTTCTTCCAAGATTTATAATTATATTCAATCAAATTATGTAAACAGATTTGTTATTCAATTATTTTTAATTTTAAAACTATATTAAGATCTTTATTTACATTTTTTTTACTTTAATAAATTTTTAATGTCTACATGTGGCTTTAAATAACATGAAGAAAAAATCTCAAACATTTTTTTTTTTTAAATTGAGAACTTCAGTGATGAAATAGTTAAGTGATATCTTCTTTTAAATTCATGGGATCGGATAATTTATTCATCTATTCCATCTTCCGTGATTTTGATTCTTCCCTTTCCGCATTAAAAGTGGATATTAAAATACTTAATGGCAATTTTATGGTTTTTGAAACTTATTTCATTTTTATTAGAACAATGGAAAACATTTGCTTAGATAATATTTAAAAATAAATTCGTAGATTTAAAAATCTAAACGACTTGATTTAAAAGGAAATAATTAAAAAAAGGTTCTTTCGAAAAAGTTGTACTATTGGAAATTTTATCTGACGTATTATTATATGCTGTTATTCGTAATAATGAAGCACTCAATAGAAAAGCATTTACCGAAAAATTTTTAAGTTATTAAATCGAAAGCAAGGAAAAAATAGGATATAGAGGCTGAACAGCAAAAGTAGACCAGTTAAAAGTTAAGTTAAATTTCCAAATGATAGAGAATGAGACATACGTCGCCATCAGAAAATTTATTGGCGACACATTTGGTACCATTAGATTCAATTATTTGCTTTATGCATCATCAACGCACTCTTACAACACTTTATTTTTATTATGATCAGGAATGACAGATGGTTATTTGTTATTTTTAAAACTGATAAACGGAATTTATTTTACCTTAATATTTACTTTTATTAACTACAGTTTTACATACAAACTGTATTATATATTATAAAAAAACTACAATAAAATTAAGTAAATTGAAAAAAAAAATGATTTATAAAAAGAAAGTAGAAAATAAAGTAGAATGATTTAGAAAGTAGCAAAACATCCTTTTCATTATTAACAATACTGATACATTGCCAATCGAATATATTTCCTCGCATTTGTGTTGATCATAATTTCTATGTCATTTAATAAGAATGATTTCATAAGTATATCTATCCTATAATCCTCATTTCTGATTGGTTTACTGAATTCTGTCCTCTTATCTTCTCATCTGCGATGTCTAGATTGGTTTTGATGAGAAATGTCTGTGTCCCTACAAGTAATCAAAAAGATTACAAACTTGACCTTTAAAAATTGAAAAGTTAGTTTGCTGTATTCTCAGCTGAACTTTTTATATCTCTTTCAAATAGAGGTTAAAGAATAAGAGATTTATATTAATATCTGTCTAATGTTTATAAGTGGACTAATTTTAAATACTTAGAATCCATTCGATGCTGTTATATATTGAACTTGCTGTTTATGTAACTTTGGTTTTAGTAGGCAAAGAAAATGTGTAATTTATTACTGCTTAAAAAAAATTAGCCTTATTCCTTGATCCACAAATATTTTTCAAAGATGTATATCAGAGCATTCGCTATTTTTTTATTTTAGATTTTCATTCATTAATTCTTATTAAAAGTTTAATTTAAATTGCTGCTTTTGTATCATTTGAATTTTGTAATACTATTTCTTCTACACTGGCATTCTTAATGTAGAATACTTATTGCCATTGCTACATTTTATCATTAAATGTATGTAAAAATTCGGTTGCAGTTATGCTGAGGGGATAAAATGAGGAAAATGCATTTAATGCTGATTAAGTGGAAAGCTTCTATTTATGAATCATGCTAATCTTTTCTTTTCGAAAGCCTCATTAAATTTGATTCTCAAGAAACTTCGATTGTTCACTTTCCAAATGGTGGTACTCCCTATTTTGATTTTTTTTAAAGCGGAGTACGCAATATTTCAATAACTATCAAGACCTGAGTTTTCTAGAAATCTCTTCGAATTGTTTAAAACAATCTGTTATCGACATTAAGAAATCTTTCACATATTCAAAAAAGAACTTTTTATATTCCTCTCATCTACGACTTTTTAGAATTTTCGACACTCCAAATGAGCATTATACATACCCAAGAATGTGTATGAGTTAGAATATGACGCATTAATTAATTAATTATATAATTCGAAAGACTTAAACGAATTACGAGTAAAAAAGTAACTAAAAATTATGCAAACCCATTTATAAATTCGAAAAATTAACATTTTTTAATGCTTACACTTTTGACTATTTAAAAAAAATCTAATACTAGTAAATTTTTACTTATTTAAATAATGATTAAAAAAATAGAATTCTATGGAAAAGTCGTTAGTTTACTGTTTTTGTATTCAAATTTATTAGTATCAGCACATTTTGCAACTTACGATAGACGTTTCAGTTAAAGTCTTAAAGTAAAACATGGTATATTTAATAAAAATTATTTTTCGATGAAAAAATATTTGTATTTAGCTGCCTTAAAAAGAAATATCAATATAAGAATAAATAAAATTTGTGACATTTGCTGCAAAGGTTACATAAAGTTTTCTGCTGCATATTCAATTGTAAAGGCTTAAGAGCTCAGCACTTTCATTTTCCTTCCATGAACAATGTATTAGAATATTAAATATATATTTTCTAAGCAGCTTTGCGATTTTTGTACAATGTAGCATAAATGTAACAGAAATACAAAACATAGATTACTTTCTTATAAAGTTGTTCTTCTATGAGATTAACAGAGGAACATGTATCTAAAGATTATTTTATAAAAGTATTGCAGATAAATCTGGTATTAAAATTTTCAAATGTAGTGTCACTTTTGAAATCAAAAATAAAAAAATGAATACAGTATATTTACAATGAAAAAACAAATATTATAATAAAACAATAAGAACAAGTATTTCACCATGTAAGCGGAAAAGTACAAGAAACCCATTCTTTAAAAAATAACAGATATTATTTAGTTACTTAATATAAACTATACAAAATTGAATTATATTTCAACAAATGTTGTTTACGCTTTCTGTGCATCCCAAAAGGTATCCCATTCAGTTAGCTTCCAGATAAAGATGAAACTTATAAATGGAATAAAAGCTATATATACAGTTTCAATAACCAAACAATTTTCCCGAAAAATTGCATTAGCTTTTATTATTTAAGCATACTTCAGAAACGTTTCTGCTGGTTTCAAGCTATGACACTAAAATATTGAAAACTGATTTAACAAAAAACCTCCTGAACATGGGATTGATTTGATTGAAGAAAGACAGTGTCGAAAAATTTAATCAGATTTAAAATTAATATTCGAATATAGATAATACTATAGACAGTATTTGGCAAATGCTTGTATCATGCCATGAGCTCATAGACAAAAGAATTATAGAAGTCAAATATCACATTTTCAAACTGAGGAAAAGATATAAAAATTATCTGATTAAATCTATACGATCATCATATAAAAATGACTTTACATTTTGGGCATATGCACAAAGTAGATTCAAATACAATCCAATGGGCCATTTCCAAATATTGATGATTAGATCCAATTTTGTCACGGACTGCATAAAAACTTGTACAGTATGTTATAAATGAACAGAAGATTGCTAATAGAATAAAAGATTCTGTGCCACTTACCCATTTCCTAGCTTCCTACATAACTTCCTATATACATACCTTCAATGATTGATATATAAGCCATTTTATGTAACAAATACCGATGAGCTGAAATAATATTTGATCACAAATCCCTTTAGTGAGAATTTATTTCCCTTTGTTGCATATAAAAATTAAAAGTTTAAATACAAAAATAATGTTTAGTGAAATAAAAAAATGAGTCCAGT